>CAUG01000201.1:0-20767 GCA_000442785.1 Papiliotrema flavescens NRRL Y-50378
GGGGGGGGGGCAAGAGCGACTCACTGTGCGTCGGACAGCTAGGGTACCGTCCGACACAATCACCAAGTGCCTCAAGCGACTTGAGAGGACCGTCATTGGGCGGGACATCGGTTGGACGCTCGCAGATACTCTGTCGGGTCAGCTTCACAGCCCCTGGACTCGGAGCTGGCACATCACGCACCTGTACCAACACCTTCAGCCTTTCCCAGTCACACTTCTCGCACTGCAGTTCCGCCTCCATAACATACAGGGTAGTCAACATCATGTTGACCTTCTCACGTCCCTCTTGGAACTCATTCAGCTCTAACAAAGCACCTCGGTATTGCGGCACGTAGTTTCTCAGCTGATTGGCCAAGGTATCCTGGAGTCAGATCCCATCGCGAGCATAGTTCAGGTATCACACCTTGATAGGCCCTGAGTCCATGTTGCGATAGGTGAACACTGAACTGAGCTCTGTCACACAGGATCAGTCCGCCCACGTACTTTTCCCGCAAAAGCAAGCAAACTGCGCTTTGGCTCGCTGCAAGGAGAGATCCGGATCTTGTTCGAGCTTGGTCGCAGAGGCGTAGATGCCCATCAGCTGTTTGTCATGCGGTGTCCGCCTGGCCGCCGAAAGTGCAGCTCACGACAGCGGCGTGATTGAACAGATCCGCGACCAGATCTTCAGGCCACGTAGTGCCCTCCATCCCAGCGTTGTAGGCTTGCTGTTAGTACGACGCGCGCTTGATCTGGACTGACCGGTCTTGTACAGCCATGCGACGGTCTTCTCATCACTTTCGATCATGTTTGCGTCGTTACTGAGATAGGATGCGGCTAGCCCATCAGCACTACTCGCGGAGTGGTACGCAAATCGCTCGCCCGAATCGAAGTACTGAACGAGCTGGCGACAGAGGACATTGCTGGCGTAAGGGACAGCCGGTAGAGTGCACAGAAACCTCACATATCTTGCTCTTGGGCTTCCGACAGCTGCTGCAGCGTGATCTTGACCAGGCATCTGCGTTGAGCGTGTGCTGTTGGAAGCTGGGAAGTTTGACCGCTAATGCTCACCTGATCAGAGTGAGTGCCTCAACCTTGATTCCGAACGCCAGCGGCGTGACCTGCATGGCAGTGAGCAAGGCGGAAAGAGCAGCTTGCAGAGTGATATGAAGCGCTTTGTCGTGCGCGAGGTTGCTGTCGGTCAGCTGTGTCAATCCAGCACGCGAGCACGTACATCATCAGGAGAATCTGGTCCTTCTGCAGATCCGAACACTGTACGATCGTCTCCACAGCTTGCACAGCTGTCATAAGATGTGCGCGAGAGCAGCAAAAAGTTTCTTACCAGCCTGCTCGTTGCCTGCCGATCAGGTCGCAAAGCGCAAGCCACGCTCTCTGCGGACTCACCTTGATAGACGGCCAACACGAACGCAAGGTACTGAGTTGGCGCTTGATCGGGCGGGCATTGCTTGATTGCTTGTTGAGCAGACGTGAAATCACCCAACCTCACGTAACAGATAGCTGCCTTTCTGAGAGTCAGCATAGCCTGTCGTACTCCAACGAGTTTACCGATTCGATCGTAATGCGATGTTGCCATCGACGTGGGCAATGCAGGGATGTGCGGAAAGAGCAACTGGAGTTAGCGATTACACTTTGCAAAGCATGTAAGACTGTACACCAGCGCGCCGCTTGGTCGAACTCCTCTTTGTCGAACAGAACGGTGCCGATATGCCACACCATCTAATATCAGCTCTGAAATGGTTCGTCCGACTCACCGTCGAGCAAGCGAGAGCTTTAGCTTTGTCCAGAAAGAATCCCTTGCGGCTCTCAATCGCTGTGCCTCAGAAAGTTCCTCACTCTGCCACAATGCCCTCACCCTTGAAAACCCTTTGTGCGACATTGAACGCAGCCGGAGCTTCGGAGCGCGCAAGCTGACGGAGACCAACCAGCGTAGTGAGTATGATATTTCCGACGAGCTCCAGCGCATCGTCATCTCGGACAGCCTCCTCGAGCAGAGCGAGGGACGCCCAATACAGGAGATTGATGCTGTCTCATAAGTTCGGGCCAGCGAAGTAGGTGTAAAGCTGTTGCACGCACTCCTCGATTCTGTGGATCTCACTCAACACACTGGATATCAGCTTTGTACTTGAAATTGTCGACGCAGCTTACCCAATGACCCCGGGCTCGGTCCACGGCACGGAACTGACCACACCCCGGAGAGCTGCTCATCAGCTGGTACAGTCCATGTGTCCTTGCCTTCGCGCATGATGCCGTCATCAACCTTCTGTGCAGCGCATGCGTGCAACTTCATGATCGCTATGGCATGCGCCGACTCCAAGTCCTTCATGTCAGTGTCTATACCAATACCCGTCGCACCTGTTGGGCTTCCGTAGAGAGTTCTTGCAGGAGCATCTGGGCCTGCTCCAGACTTTCAGGATTGTGGTTCAATAGATGGACCCTGGCTAGGCTTCTCTTGATCGCCGTCTGGATATCAGTGCAGTCTGGATTCCAACTCCGAGCGTACTCCGAGGTCGTACATCGTCGTGGTCAAGCTTCCTGCTCGTTCTTCGGCTCGAAGCAAGAGATCTTGTGCGCGGTGCAGAAAGTCCATGGCGAACTGTCCGGTTTCTGCGCTCTTCTCGGCCGGTTCCACCGCTAGCTGCAGTCGCGCTTCATCTCCAGCAGTCCAGCAGGTGTGAGCGAGACGCTGAAGCTGATATGTCAGAGGCCTTCGCTCTCCGACCGACCTTAAGACTCACGTCGGCCACCTTCATAGACCCATGCTGATCAACAGCTGGCATAAGCGGATGGCGCCGGTTGGGTTGAGACACGAACCAATGGCCTTGTCGAAAGCCGATAGGGCGAAGGCGTACGCTTTAGCGGATAGGTGCTAACGTTAACACAGCTTAAGATATGTTCGATCCGACTCACCAGCTCGGCGTTGGCGAGGCACAAAAGGAGCAGGTTCGTAGCGACCTGCGCCAGTTCTGCACCCTCATTCGTCGTCGACCTGAGACCGACGAGGGCCTCTTCGTACTGCCCATCAGGGCTCAGTTACGCTTGAGCCATTCACAGGCTCCACGCCGAGCCTGAGAGTGTGCCGAAAGCACCCACCTGGACCGCTTGACTGAGGAGCTCGCGTGCAGTCGTATGTTCCTCGTTCGCTATCATCAGCCTAATCGATTGATCAAGTTCGTACGTACAGATGTGAGCAGAGATAGTCTGGCAGAGAACGTGGACGTTTCTGGAGCAGACTGTGCGTTATGATTTGAGCTGCCGGTGGAGTTCAACAGCTGCGCTCACGAGTGAGAGAGGTCATGTCAGAAGGATCCGTCGCCGCTTCCAGCATCTTGTACGAGCACAATCGAGCTGATGTTAGGCGCCGCCAAGGTGGAAGGGGAGTTGGCGCAAAAGATGACTCACCCGCCGCGGCCACTTCGAGATCTTCCTTGGTCTCCCCACCCAGGTCACACTTGCTCGCGGCGGCTGCGTGCGACCAAATATTGATGCCCGATCGTCAGCCTTTTCCTCACTACTTCCCTCGACATGCTCGCCTCTGGGACGCTCACTCACCTTCGCTATCGAGCCAGTCGGCGGTATTGGCCCCGTCGAGATCAATGCTCTGCTTGTTCTTTTTGCCTTTGCTCTTGGCATTGTACTTGTCGCACGCGTTGACGACACCTTTGAAAGCGCCAAGAATGGCTTTCTTGCGCGGGGCGGGACTCTCGGAGGTGATAGGAAGGGAGGTGAGGAGGGGCTGAAGGGTGCGCAGGGCGTCTGGGGTGAGTCGTAAGACCCTATGATCTGCCGGAGGTTTCGATGGCTGCTCACCCTTGAGCGCCTCCAAAGACGAAGCCGAGATTGGCCCGGATATGTCTGAGGGCATTGAGTAGGAAATTGGTGGTATGAGGAGGTATGAGGAGGTATGAGAATGCGGTATGGGATGTGAACATGGAAGGAAGTCTCGACGGAAAGAAGGCGGTTGAGGTGGACATGTCAAGTGGAGGTCTGAGCGAGTGTGAAATTGCTTCTTTGGGCAATTATCGAGCGATTCATGTCCAACCTCGCGTCGCGTGTGGAGGATGGTTGAGCTGGATTTTCGGTCCACCGCGTTTCAGCTCCTGCCCACCTGTACGGTCATCGCAAGAGCACGTTCACTACAGATTGTTACTACCAGAGCAATGAGGTGCGCAAGCGTGAACGAGGCCCAGGCGATATCACTGACGCACAGCGCCCCGCCATCACCCACCCTCTCCGATTCGGAGCTCCTCGACTCGTTGAACGACGACCCCCGTTTCGACCTCAGCGTGCACCGCGAACAGCGCCTCGAAGCGATCAAGCGCGAGGTGGACAAACTCAAGTCGCTGCAGGAGAGCGAGTACGGCCGGGTCGTCACGTACGGGGACGAGAAGCAGCTCATTCAGCGCATGGCGTGAGTCCACCAACTGCGAGATGCGTGATGCAGGCTGCACGCTATGCCGCGCACGGTGAAGGGCCGAGCTAACGGCAGGAAGGAGAAGTACTGCCTGATACATTTCTTCCACCCCGATTTCGCGCGATGTCGCATCATGGATCAGAAGCTCGAGGTGGGTCGGGCAGCTGG
The DNA here is from genome assembly GCA_000442785.1 of Papiliotrema flavescens NRRL Y-50378. NCBI lineage: Eukaryota > Fungi > Basidiomycota > Tremellomycetes > Tremellales > Rhynchogastremaceae > Papiliotrema > Papiliotrema flavescens. Next base: position 4,577 of record CAUG01000201.1, read on the forward strand.
TTGACGGCTGGCGAATAAGGCTGACAGTAGGAACTGGCTCCAAAGTACCCTCACACTCTCTTCCTGCGTGCGTCAGTAGCCCACGCCCCGTTCCTCGTGGACAAGTTCGGGGTCAAGGTGCTGCCGTGCGTGCACGTCTTCGTCGACGGGCGCGGCGTCGACCGGTGAGTAACATCCGGGCCGCCCAATCTCCAATCACAGCCCGCCTTTGAGCGACGCTCACGCCAGGCTGATCGGATTCGAGGAGCTTGGCCAGACGGATCAATTTACAACAGCAATGCTGGAGTTCCGGCTCAAGCAGACGGGTAAGTGGTCGACGGCCTTACGCCCGGAAAGGGCTGATGTGTAGGGGCTCTGACCAGCGGTCCGATCACGCTCGCGACCAATGCGAACCCACTGCTGCTGGAGCAGGACGGCCGGGGCGATGGGGAAGATAGCGACAGCGACGACGACGATGTGCGCGAGAGGCGGAAAGCTGCGTCGGGGGTGAAGGCTGGTGCGCGCAAGAGCAAGACGGGTATACGGAATGGGCTGTTCAGCACAGGGACGGACAGCGACGAGTGACGACTGATGATAACGACGACTCCCACTTGGATCAACTTAATGACATGCACGCAGTACGGCAATGCGACCTGGTCAGCGATCGGCAGAGGTTGGCGGTAAATCCGCCAACGGGCCAAAAGTTGGTCGAAGGCGGGGCTCGAGGACATCTGCTCCCCGGGCTGGCTCCTTCCTTCGCCATGAGGTCTCCTGTTTGGCGACTTGGACGTGCGGACCGGATTTGGACCATTTTTACTGCAAGGTGACTCGTGCCATACTGACCGAATACTACACCGCTGTCCTCTGGTGCGCAGCGCCGCAATGGCATTTCCAATATTCTCTCCTCCCTTGTGTCTCCTCTCTATAACTGCTCCCTCCTCGCCTAAGATCCTTTCAGCCTCGACTACGCGCGCAGCGCGAATGCGGATGACCCGGGACGAGGTATATAGGCAGACCGAGATCGGCCCCCGGACCACGCAACGTACCCTCACCCACCCGCGAACTCAGCGTGCAATATGACTGCAAACAACTCACACGAAAATGGCTCAGAGGAACGAGAGAGAGCGAGAGAGAGTGAAGTCCTCGAGGAAATCCGCCGACAGGATGGCTCCCAGACTCAGGCCCAGCAAGGGCCTGAGGCATCGAACACCACTGCCAATGGTGTCGCCACACATGAGCGACCTGAACGTGAACTCAACGGAGGGCAGCCCGGGACTGAGCCCAACGGCACAGGGAGCGCATCGGACAACCCTGCTAGTAGCGAACCTTCCGGAGGTAGCAGTTCTACTTGACTCTGACTCCCACGCCATGGGCCACATTTGCGAATCCTCTTTATGCATGATGTTTGAAAAGAAAAGTGATGTTGCATGCGTGTCGTGACGGATCGCAGTCTGGATGAACGGCACACGCCAAGCGCCATACCTTGGACCCGCAAGGGTGCGTCGGCCTGCCAGGTCCTCTTGTTGTAGAAGGGGTCTTTTTTCCCGTCGTCTCTTTCTAGCTGTCGCGGCCCGTCGTCCGCCCGCTCTCGAAATGTGCTCGCCCCACTTTGGGTACATTCCTGGCGTTCTGAGGTCATCTCATGGAATGCTCTCATGGCGCTACAACAAAGGCTTGACAAAGTCTCTCAACTAAAAGATCACTACAAACCGCAGATCCTCCTTTTCTGCCCGAGCTTTCCCGCCTGTCCAGCACGAATGCTCTGCCACTATGGCCTCGCCGAGCCTCCTCGACCTCCCCACCCAGCGACAGCTCCCGCTCGAGCCCCGACCGCGCGCAACCCATCTTTCGCCTGTTCAAAGTATCCCATCGCCCCGCCCCCTTGCCCCCTGTCCCTGTCCCTGTCCCTATCTCTATCCCTATCCCTATCCCTGTCGCGCTCGCCATATCCGTAGCCATACCCGTATCCACCCGCACCAGCGCTGCGTTCGCGCTCATACACCGCGGGGCTGCTCCCTCTGCGCCCGACATCGCGGCTCGGATCTCTCGCGTCCCTAGCGTCCAGAGCTTCGTTGACGGCCGAGTTGAGCGGTAATGTCACGTCCTTCGCGAGCGCCGTGGCGGGCGTGGTACTTGTGCGGGGTCCTGGCGGCGGTGAAGTCAACCGTGCGGGGTTGAGCGGTGGGGATGGGGCGAAGAGCTCGGAGGGGGGCGGAGGGGCAACGAGGATCTGTCGTGAGCTCGAGGGCAGCGGAGGGAGGCCAGCTCACTTGGTATGACACATTCGTTGCAACGCCTTCCTGCTTGTCAGCACTTCCTCCAACCAGGCACGTCGGTGAATGACGGAGGCTGAGACTCACGGTCCCCGCCAGGGGCGGTACGTTGAGACTCCGCTCAGCGCAGAATGTGAGGAGCTGCAACAGAGCGGTCGGAAGGGCATTCGACGGCGTCGTGGGTCCGTATCGCGCAGGCGGGAACTTGAGGGTGATAAGGTGTTCTTCCCACGGGATGAGCTCCTACTATAAGCGCTCCTCGCTCGCTTCGGACGCGGTTGGACCGCCTTGACGCCAATTAGGCAGCGCGACGTACCTCCGTGATGGCGAACCAGCCCTTCTTCGGCCGCCGCTGTAACAATACCACCGCGATCTGCCATCAGCGCCTGACTACAGGCATCATCGCGAGCTGACCTCGCCACTCGTTGCGCCCTTGTCCACGAATTCGCGGCAGAACTCGTCTATCCGGGTGTTCACGTCTTTGTCGATTGCGGATGAGCTGTTGATCGCCTGATTGTCAGCCTTGACACCCCGTGGCGTACCTGACGCACCACATGCGTGTCAAGGATCTCAATAGTATCCGGATCGAGGGGATCTGTGAGGCGGTGGAAGAAGACCGCATGGAGGAGCGCACGAAGGGTCGGGCGTATTTGGTTCGGGTGGACGGTCTGGTGTGAGCCGGGTGCTGGCCTCTCATTTACCACCGCAGCCCTCACGTACCAGCCGGAGGTGGTTGACCGCGTCCATGGCGTCCAAGCTAGGTCCTTTTCGCGGTGTCTGTTCAATGATTCAGATGTACAGTGACGATCACGGCTGGTCTAGTGGACCATGGTGTCTTGTCCGTTTCTGGCCAGGCCGGGTATGACCGCCCGTCAAGTAGGCTGATCGGACATGGCCGCGCAGTCACGTGCATTTGCCACCCACTTCGTCAACTGTCCGTCTACTTGATGGTCCGCGCTGACTGATACACCTTTGACCTGCTACTTCCACCATCCCGTCATTCTCCCTGTCCGACATGGCCGACACTAGCACTTCGTCCGCCTCCGTACCCGTCGTGGCCTTCAAGAAAGGCCCATCGCGCCGGCCAAAGCAGACTCGTAAGCGCAGCACGCCCCCACCGGACGATGCCTCCGTCCTCGACCCCTCCCAGCCCTCGTCCTCTGTCGTCCGGCCCGAAAAGAAGTCGCTCGCCAACCCGCTCGTGCAGGGCACCAAGCGACGGCGGGACCTGAACGACGACGACGCGCCCGGCGGGCTGGACGAGTTCGACTACAAAGCCGACGAGTCGCTCACGTCGCGCGCCGACTCTTATGCGACGCGCTCGGCGGACTACGACCTCGAAGCGGGCGGGTCGGCGTCGATAGACGGCAACAAAGTCAAGCTGAACGAGGACGGAGATATCGACGACGGGCTGTACCGCGGTCAAGCGGCGTATCGCACGACGATCAACAAGCGGACAGACGCGCTCGATACCAAGATGAAGACGGGGCCGATACGCGCCACGGCCAACATCCGGACGATCACCCTGGTGGACTACCAACCGGACGTGTGCAAGCCGTACAAGGAGACGGGGTTCTGCGGTTACGGCGACTCGTGCAAGTTCTTGCATGACAGGGGGGACTACCTCGCGGGCTGGCAGCTGGATAACCTCGAGCCTGGCCAGGCGGCCCCAGCTCAGGAAGATGACGAGGAGGACGTGCCGTTTGCGTGTTATATTTGCAGAAAGGAGTTTACGGATCCGGTGGTGACCAAGTGCGGGCACTATTTCTGCATGAAGTGAGTGGATCGATCTGGAGCCTGAGGCGCGGGCATGCCCGAGCCCTTGGCCAAGGCAAGGACTGTGTAAAGGACAAAGCTGACGCGAGATGCGCGATCAATCGGTTCGTCAAGTCGCCAAAGTGCTATGTGTGCGGAGCGGCCACGTCGGGGATCTTCAACAAGGCCGAGAAGATCCTGGCTAAGATGGAGGAGAAGAACAGGAGAAAGCGGGAAGCACGCGGCGAGCAGGATGAGACCGCGGATGTAGATGGAGGGATTCAATTCGGTGGTCCTGACAGCGATGATGAGGGCGAGGGTGGTGAGATAGAAGCGGCGGGAGGAGCTGACTCGGGTGAAGACGAGGACTGAGCTCGGTGGACGTAGTACAAACAGTGTCTGGCCGTGATGGCTATTCAGAATGCTTATTGGTGCCATCTTTCATCCTATGGCATATTCCCAAGCATGCACATGACACACCGGCATGGATGAATGCAGCAATGCATGCAAGAGGATGCTCTTCGTGCATGGCAAGCGGGCCTGGAAGGACCCGCAGAGTGGAGTGATCGGTGGCAAATCGCCACACCTCGATAACGCCGCAAGACGCCGAAGTGCCCACTCTTTGATCTGTATGGGGGTGATGCCAGGTAACAGAGTCAACGACGAAGGCGTCGCCGCCAGCGCCGACAACAAGCTCGACTTGGCTACATCGTCACATCCACCGCTTCACTCCACCTCTTTCTCTCGAAAAGCAGGCACCGATTGACCTTGCACGCGGGATACTTGTACCTCGCTTCTGCAGCGGACCAGAATTGCCAGCGGTGAGTGCATGTCCTGTGTGCTTGCCGCCTGGCTCACGCGCCACACCGCGGGAATAGCGTGAAAACCAGCTGGGAGGACAGGCTTGAAGGAGCGCCTCGTTGTTGTGGATGTGGAAAACACCGCTGAATCCCGCTGACTGAGCAGTGTACAGCAACCCCCGACACCCACGCTTCCGCCTCACCCACTCGTATCTCGGAGATATAGCTATCAGATCCTCAGATCAGATTAGATCTCCACTCGGTCCACCACCCCGCCAGCCCGCCAGCCCGCCTCCACCGGCCCACGACCCCTCCGCACCCGCCTCACCTCACCTCATCATGGACGAGCATCAGTCCGACTCGGACGCGCTGGCCTCTGCGCTCGGCGCCATCGGCGCCGCGCAGGATACATCCACCACCCACCACTTTCACCACCAGCTCCAGGCGCCCGACTTCACCCAGTCGCACCATGTTGGCGTCGGATCCAAGTCGCCCATGGGCCACGAACACGAGCACGACCAGCACGTCCATGGTCTGCACAACGACCCCTCGCAGCAACACGGCCACCAACACCAGCATCAACATACCGGCCTCGAACACGATCTCGGTCACAGCCTAGACCACCACCACCATCATCACGGACATGGAGCACTGGACCATTCGACGCTTGACCACCACGATGATCACTCGCTGGTGGATGTCCATGCGCTGGACATGGTGGTACACGGAGGCGATGGCGAGGATGAGATCGACTTGAACCCGCCCAATGAGGATTTGGACTTGAGCTTGGGCCTCGGCGACCAGGACGACGATATGCCCCAGAGGAGCAATCATTTCGGCAGGCCACCGAGTATACGGAAAGCTTGTGATCTATGCCATGCCGCCAAGCAGGTGAGTGAGGATGTCCCTTATCTTGCTCGGCTGTTTCCCTTATCGCCCCTCCCGCTGCGCACTGAGATGCGCCTCGACCTTCCCCCCGTCGACGACCCCGCTGACAGTCAGAAATGCTCGGGCGACAGACCATCCTGCACGCGCTGTGCAGCCGGCGGCTGGGCCTGCGTCTACGCACCTCGCCAACGGCGTCGGACCGTGCCGAAGGAGCACAAGCTGGCCATGTCGATGCAAATGTCCACACCGCCAGACCACCAGCCCCGTTCACCGACGCTATCGCTTCCCCCACCCCCGCATCACCACCAGCAAGTCATGAAGAAGCGGAAGCTCGGTTCCAGGGAGAGCCTCGGCGGGTTCGGCAGCGGCGAGATGGACATGAAGATGGCGATGGGGATGGCGGTGGACTTGGGCTTGACGGGCGAAGAGGAGGGCGAGGAGATGATGACCATGTCGGATGAGCAGATGGTGCGTTTGGACGTCGGGCGATGCCGACGCCACTTACCTTCCAGCTTGAATCTATCGCCATCGACGGGTACCTCGCCGATCTACCTCTAGCGACGTTCGTACACAATCTGCCGTACACGGCCGCTCCGCCGCCACCCGAGCCGCAGGTCAACTTCAATCCAGAAGACTTCACATCTGGTGGAGACAACGTCTTCCCAGCCGGTGGAGTGATGGATCAACACACCACATCCGCCCTTCGCGACGCCATCTTCTCGCTAAACGAGTCGAACGCCGCGCACGCGGGACACGGCGACGGCGGAGGCGACGAGGGTCACGATGGTGGCGATGGGGAAGACGCCGAGGGGATGGATCCGCACCTGGCCCTGCTCGACTTGTCACACGCGATGCCCGGAGAAGGCGAGACGGACAACCAAAACGAACACGTCAACATCAACTTTACACCCTCTGCACCTGCACAATGCGCCCATATACCGCTTGTGCTGCATATCCTTCACCTTCTCACCTCGCAGACGCTCGAACCCAAGGCGGGGACGAACACCCCGCTGACGCTATCCGTCTTCGCCCCGCTCTCGCGGTCACTGCGACTCTTCCACGCCCTCGTGCAATGCCCATCATGTTCCGGCTCGCCACAGCAGACGCTCCCGCAGCTCGCGCTCCTCAGCCGGACAACCACCATTCTCACCTTTCCCTTCCCGCCGATCTCGTCCTCTTCTGTCGGCTCCAGCGCGCAGATCACGGTGCACGGCGCCCGGCTGAGCGGCACGGGCCTGTCCGAGGCGATCGAGCAACACATTGTGGGCGTGGTATGGGATTCGTGGCGCGCGGCCATCCGCGAGATCTTCGCCAACTTGGAGCGCAAGGCCCAAGAGGTCATCTCGCAGAGCACGGCCGCGGCGAGCGCGGCACATGGTGCGAATGGTGCCAACGGGCGCGGAGACGGAGAGAATGGGACGCCCACTGCGGCGCCAACGGGCCCAGAGACCCAGAGGGCGGGGTTGATGTTCCAGGCGATGTCGCGGTTGGTCACGGCGATGGACGAGGTGGAGGATAATTAGAAATAGGATGTGAGCGAAGAAGTCAGAATTGAAGGATCACAGAGGACAGAGTAGGAGAGGTCGTCAGTGGAAGGGCTGTGCAAGTCATGTTGTTTTGTATGTATGCAACGAGTTGCAGGTTTGATTGGAAGTCGCCCGCAGTCCAGTGGGCGAGGAAGCGGTGATACCCGGTGTAGCCGAGTGGAGGTTTCGTTTCAGGTTGGGTTGGACCGTGTACAAGTCGTCTTGCAAAGGACTGCCAAGCCCGAACTCGCCGCGAAGCCCGAGGCATCTGCAAAGGTATATAGACCGGGGCGAGCAGAGTCGAGTGGTCATTCCCCCTCATCGCTGACCCCAGTCCACGGGCATCGCGTACTTGCCGTCGACCAACCGAGGTATCATCGCTATGTCTACACCCCCCGACCTCTCCTCGCTCATCCGGGCCGAGCCGGACCCAGACGCCCCATCAAGTCCCACCGGCCTGCGCCTCAAAGCGTGGTCCGTCCTCTCCACCCTCGCCTTCTTCGCGCACCTGCCCTGGACGCTCCTTCGCACGACGATCAGGCACAGACTCGGGCGCTACCCTAAATGGCAGCGCCTGCAGGTGTCGCTGCGCGCGCAGGTGCTCAACCTGTACTTCTGGAGCAAAATCAGCCTGCACCTCCCGCCGCCGCATGCGGACGAGTGGGGCGTGTGTAGGCCTGTGCACGCTGGGCTTGCCCGCGCGCGGAGGGGCGTGGGCGTGCGGCAGGTGACTGTCGAGCCGGCTCCGGGGGAGCTGGTCAGGGGCATTGCGGACGTGCAGGGCGTGCAGGGCATACCTCGGCCGGGGTGGATGCTCTGGCCGGAGGCGACTGGGGCTGGGGCTGGGACTGGGGCTGGCGGCGCTGGGCCGGAGGGGCCTGCTGTTGGGTATACGGGCGGCAAGGGGCTGGAGCGGGCGAAGGAGGGCGAGAAGGTGGTGCTTTACTTTCATTCTGGGTGAGTGGCCCCGAGGCCCTATGGCCCGGCGTGGGCACCCTTATCTCGCGGTCGTACCGAAGATACGGTGACTAACAGCGAAGCGTGTACGTCATGGGCCACCCGCTCGAGACGGCCTTTGCGTGGAACAACTGCAAAGCCCTCAACGTGCGCTTGTTCGGTGCGTGCACAACGCCCAGACCTCGCCTATCTCCTCGTCTATCCTCCGCAGTACCTTAGACGAGGGCCTACTAACCGCCTCACCGGCCCGCCGGGCTGCTTGGTCTTCGCAGACTCGACGTCGAATCGCTAACCTCCAGCGTTCAACTACCGCAAGGCGCTCAACGACGCGTCCGCGCACCCGGGGCCCCTGCTCGACGCCCTCGCCGCGTACCTGTACCTGACCTCGTCGCTGCACTTCCAGCCAGGGGACGTGACGATCATGGGCGACTCTGCGGGCGGGCACCTCGCGCTCACGCTCACGCGGTATCTGTCCTATCTCTCCGACCTGTCCCACGCCTCCAACCTCAACCTCTCCAACCTCGCACGCTCTGTCCCCGACCTGCCCGGGGCAGTGTGCCTCGCCTCGCCCTGGGGCGACATGACCGTCTCGTCTCGCCTCCTCAACCCGGCCTTCCCCAGCCAGGCGACAAACCACGGCCAAGACTTTGTCTCGTACCTCGCGGACCTGTCCGTCCCCGCGTCCATGCGGCACTACACGCCCGCCGCGCGGGGCTCGTGCTGGTTCTCGCCCGCCCTGGCGAGCGCCGACGAGTGGGCGTACCTCGCCCGCGGGCGAGTGTCCGTGTACATCATGTACGGCACGAGGGAGCTGCTGGCGGACGAGGTGCAGAGCATCGGGGCGGGCATGAAGGAGGCGGGCGTGGATGTTTCAGTGCGCGAGGTGAGTTACCTCCCGGTTCATCTCTGTCCGCTTGTGCATGCCGGCCCGCCTGATGACAGGACGTGGACGGGATGCATATCGGCCCGACGATCAAGTGGCCGGGGTCGAATGCCTGGCAGGTGTGGAGCGACGATATCAGGCCGATCGTGCGCGGCGAGATCGCGTGAGGCGCGAGGCGCGAGGCGGTGAGGCGGTGAGGCTGCGTGCCACACGCGCGTGGACCGGTAGACCGGTACTTTTAGCGACGCATGGACGTGCTCACAGTGACGCAGCGGATTGGCAGACTGAACCTAACTGAACGAAAGACCACCTGTGGATAGATCCCGTAGAGCCAAGATGTGACGATGTATCCATGGACGCGCCGCAGGCCGGATCAAGTGTCTGCTCTACCGGGGACTTGTACGCAGTTCTCGCGAAGTGAACCCTTTCCGGTCAATCATACCTCGACCCCGCTGAGCTCGCCTTCATCGATGGCGCAACAAATCTCGAACGAGATCACCAGACTGTCCTCGCTTCAGCGGATCATCTGCATAAACGCTCACATGATAAAACAACGCGAAAGTATATACAACCCTCTCTTCCTCACTCATCCCACCCCTGCCCAGCCTATCAAAGCCCACACTCGCACATGTAAATCGTATCGTAGCGTTCACCATGGTATGTACAACTCGATTCCCTGATCGCACCCCCACGAACACTTGTCCTCCATATCGTACAAATCGTCTTTCGCATCCGCCACTCGCCTCAGTCGGCCAGCTGCATGAGCCCAGCGATGGTGCCCACACTGCCAAACACCGCACCGAGAGCGATCAGCCCGGCTGTCTTGAGATACCCACCACCCTGGCCGTGGGTGACATCGCCAGCGCCAACCTTCTGCACCTTGTCCGCCACGGGCGAGTAGTCCATCCCCGTGTCCGAGCCAGAGGCCACGTCGACCATCTCGTCATACGCGCGCTTGAGAGATCGTTTGTTACTCGGCGGAGTGAGAGGGTAAGGTTCCGAGCCGGCGGACGATGTCGACGCAGCCGGCGAAGACCAAGGAGCGGTGTATCGCGGCGTGGCGGCGTGCTCGGCGGTCACGGGGGCCACCATGGTGACAGACCCATCCTCGGGGAGTTCGCTTGGCGGCATCGACGGAAGTTCCTCCTTTGGACCGATCTCATCGTCCGAGCCTTCAGCCTCCACATCCTCGTCGTCGCTGATCTGCTCATCCTCCTCGCTCAAGTCATCCTCGTCATCCTCGCTGCCATCGGCGGACTCATCTTCGCTCTCATTCGCTTCGCTGAGCTCGCTGGAGTCCCCGTCATCGTCGCAAAGACTCCTGGTCTCGCTGATCGCATCGTCGTCGATACTCATGCCTTCCTCTTTCTCGTCATCCTGATCGCTGAAGTCCGAGTCCGCGTCGTCGCAGTCTCCCGCAGCCGAAAGAGGGCCGTCGTAATCGTCATGGTAATCGTCATGACTGCTTGCACCACCGCTGCCCGCTTGAGACTTCGCCTCCTCGCCAAACTCGTCAGCCAATGAGATTGGCGAGATTGGACGACCGCGCACCGGGTCGAGCGAGATAGACGAATAAGAGGGAGATTCGACTAAGTAGCGAGGGGAAGATGCTGACACCGGGGGCGAGGTTGGTCCCGGAGGGGGCGAAAGCGTGCACCAGCCCGGCGAGGGCGGGAAGCCCACTGGCGAATTTGCCCGGTCCAGGGCAGAAACGTCTGCTGGCGAAGTCGCGGTCATGGGCTTGTTGCTCGAGATCTCCCCAGCTTGCGCTGGACCGGCGAACGATGAACAGTCGACCTGTCGCGAGCTACGCATGAGTACTGCACTAGCAAAAGCGGTTCTGACTGACCTCGAGTAAGCCGAAGCAGTCGGCAATATCACAGGCGTGTCTGCCTTTTCCTTCTTGATCATGAGGACCTCGTCTTTCGGGCTCTCATTCTCCTGCGCATATGCACTCCCCTCTGTAGCCGCCGTATCCAGCTTCTGCACCTTGGCAATCTTCTTGCCCTGACGGATGGATCGCACCGGGCCGGACAGCTCATCGTCCTCGTGGTCGGAGTATGAATACCAGGTGCCGTAGTCTGGATCTCGGGGAGGAGGCGACACGGCGTCAGATCTCTCGGCGTCACGGCCCGCGCGACCAGGGGACGACGCGAACGCGACAAGGCCGGCTCCTTGTCTCGCCAGGATCGGCAGCGGAGGTTTTCGATCAGTGCGGCATCGGTCCGCAGCAAAGTCTTCTCGCTCCTCATCTAGCGCAGCGACTTCGTCGTCGGACGAGCTGTCGGCGTAGTCCTCCTCGTCCTCGAGCGCCTGCTGCTCGTCCTCCTCATCGACGTACGACCCGCCGTCGCTGGAGTCGTCTTCCGAATCGTATGGTGCAGCTGCTGCCGCCTCTTTTTTGGTCTTCTTGTCCAGGAGCTTGGCCAACAAAGTCGACGCTTCGAGTCGATCCTGTTCTTGTGGGCCCGCCTCATCTTCATCGGAAAGAGGCCCCTGGTTCGGCAAGGAGGTCGGCTCTGCCTGTCCCTGAAGACTATTCGCGACGAAAGGGACAATCACCTCGCGAGACTGTGACGAAGGAGGGGGCACGTGCTCGCTGTGAGTCTTCATGCGGGCAGGCAGGGTGTTACTAGCCACCAGCTTCGGCAGGCGATCGTCTCCGAAGGTGAGCGTGACGCCGCTCGCTAGATTTAACTGGTCCTTCGGCGCGAGAGATGCGTCGATTGGTGCGTTGGAGAGCTCGTACGCCTCTGCAAGGTCGTCGTCTTCATGGTGGGCATCCTCTTCGGCAGAATGGTCTTCGACGTCGTCATCCTCTTCAACAGGATCGTCTTCGTCGAAGCGATCATCATCTTCAAGGTGCCCATTGTTCGAGGCCTCCTCGTCATCCTCATTTTCTTCTTCCATATGGGCGTCCTCGTCGAAGACGTTCTCGTCTTCCTCGTTAACATCACTCGACTCGAGGAAGTCCATCGCATCGTTGAGATCCATCGCGTCACGGTGGTCGTCGTGGTCCAGGTGGTCATTGGGGTCCAGGTGATCGTCGAGGTCCAGGTGGTCGTCGCGCTCACCGTGGTCACTAGCGTCTCCATAATCGCTTCCGTCTTCATGGTCGCTCCTTTCCCCGTGGTCATCGGCCTCGCCATGATCGTCGACCTCGTCATGGTCGTCGTCCTCGTCGTAGTCGCTATCCTCGTCGTGGTCGCTTCCGGCCTCGTTGTAGTCTCCGTTTGCCCCGGAAACTTCGTTCACCAGGCCATCGAGTTCAGCTTGACTACCCGAGCCGAGATCCATTTCCTCTTCTGCCTGAGCTTGAGCCTCCTCCGCGTCGTAGAGATGGGCTTCCTCTTGCGCTTTAGCTTGAGCCTCCTCTTCCGCCTCGCGGAGCATCTGCTCATTATCGTCCGCCATCCCATTGCGGGACGCGAGTAGTTCGATCAAGCTCAATCTATTCGGCGGTCGAGTTGGCTCTTCGGCGATAGCACGAATCGAAGCGAGTGGTTCCCACGCAAACACAGGATGAGCTTGGCTGCTGTAATCGAGTACAGGACTATCGACAGGCGATGCAATGGCGTCACGATCGCGTAAAACAGGCGCAGCCGGCGAGCTTGGTGCTGCCCAGAAGTCGTAATCGTACATATCGTCGACGGGCCGGGAAACACGAGGGGGCGATGTGATCTTCTCCTGCCATTCCCGACCCGAGATTGAGAGCTTGAGGTCGGACATGGGTCGTCTCGGCTGAGGCGCGGGGAGACTCTCGGCTTGCCTCTGCAGCGGCGGCAGGGTTGACTGGCGAGTCTGCACACTGGGCAGCGAGTACGATGTCGAAATGGCGCTGTCGTCCGTCTGCTCCCGCACAGACCCATCACCGCGAGGTAGATCCTCGTCGTCGCCGCTGAGATACAATAGTGACTTTGGGATGCCGTACCTGCCGGAGTTGGAGTCGGACGGCGAGACCGACCTGGATGATGACTCGCGGCCTTCGTGGCGAGTAATCTCTGCAGCGTCGGGCGACGACGCCACAGAGATGACGTCGACCACGGTTGTGGTCACTCTGGCCTTGTCGTCGTCCATGGCGCGGGCAGGGGCAACGGATCCGAGTATCTGGTCGACGTGTTGATTGCTCGCAAACCCATACAGAGCGAATCTGGCGGGGCGAGTATCTCGTGCACCGCGTGCGCTGACTCCCGCCGCTGGGTAGGCGAATTCCACGACCAGGCGGACCGGGTCGTGTGCCCGGTCCGATGCCAGCACTGTCTTGCCGAGGATGAGCACATCGCCCTCGAGAAGCTGAGTCGGGGCCATAGGTGGCAGGGTGAATGTCTTCTCGGATATATCAGAGGGTGTGATTGTCGTGCCGTGCAGGGACGAGAGGTCGGTGATGTACACGTGACCTTCCTGGGTCACGAGGAGCTGGGCGTGCGTGCGCGAGACTATCGGAGAAGCGAAGCCCTATGCGTAAGCTCTTTGCACTTGCGTGATCGCGCCGTGGTGGGCATGAAGGCACGTTGTTGCGTGAAAGTGGGGTTGCGAGCGAAGTCGGGGAGCAGGGCTGAGGCGAGGCGACTCACTCGCGTATTTGGGCCTTCTTGTTGACTACTGCTCTGTCGTCCGAGCAGGATCCCGCCTCCGACGATGCCATTGCGCTTCTGCCTACCAGAGGCGGATGAAGATGTAGTATCGACGGCATGGTAGGGCGAGGTGAAGAGCTGGGCGAGGGTGAACTCCTTATCGGGAGGCCCTGAGGTGTTCTTCTCGCGCCTCAGGCGGAGGTACCAGTCTGTAGACTCAGCGCCTTGCATCTCGCTTGTTTCACTAATGAACGAGGTGGACAGCTGCGCTTGGAGTGATCAGGCCTAGGTAGTGATGTAACGTGAAAGGGAGTGACCGTGCGTGCTCCTCCTTTATTGCGTGCCCGCCCAGCGGCGAGCCGGGTGGTTCCCACGCGACTAATCAGCATCACTTGGGCCACAGGTCACTCCTGTGGTAGCCGCAAGTCACAGCATCTCCGGCATCGGGGCGGGGTGTAGAAGGTCGAGGGGTAGGGGATCATCAATGCTCACCTTCGGCACTACCCATCTTGGCGGGGTGGCAACGACCTGAGCGGGCCGGGCGCTGATGGGAGGCGACGAGGTCGCGTGAGACCCGTTGCGCGGGCTCAGACGAAGATGGAGGTTATGCGCCAGCACGGAAGGTGGGATTCGCCCAGCAGTGGGCCAGTTCACTGCTTGGACAAGCTGTACTATAGGAGGGGAGGGTGAGATGGATGAGAGCTGAAGCAGTGGATGATCACCTGTCGGCGGATAGATACGAGGACCGACCGGGTCAGCCCGCACCCGCAGCCGCAGCCCGGATCACCTCGCGTGGCGTGATTATATCTGGTCCCCCTCATTGCACACCCCAGCGGCCTCCGCCGACCGTGGCATCGTTGATGGATTCTGGGCCACAACTTCATGCGGCAAGTGAAGCATGCATGAACGCAGTGAGAGGTCGATTCATGTGGTCATATGCACAGCCAAGAACAAGCCGAAGCGGACCGTCCGGGTGACTATCATACCCGACGATGCTTCGGCATTCAGGCCCTTCAGTTGCCCATGCGCGGCGATACCCTGGACTTGTCCACCCTGAATGTGATCAGATCTTCTTCCGGACCCTGTCTGGTATTCCAGCCAGCCATTTTTCGACCGTCCGTCGCCGTCTCTTCGCAGCCGCCCGGCGCCCGGACACCTGGTATTGATGACCTTGTGGCTCAGGACTCGTAGTGTATGCCGAGCGGGTGCGCGCAAAATTGTTCGGCTCGGTCGCAAAGGGCTAAGCCAGTACCACGCGCCGAGCGAGATGTATGCGCGCTGTGAAATACCCCTGAAGATCTGAGCCATTAAGCCGCTGGATTCAATCTGCGTGGATCAGACGGAGCCAGCTTCGTCGAATGCTTCGAAATGTTCTCTGAGCGACGGGTAAAGGCCCAGACCCGGCGCCCGCTTGGCTTGGCGAGGCGCGGTGCGGTTTGGTGTGTATGACGCGTACGTGGACCCAGACGGCACTGCGCTCCAGGTCCGGCGTATGAGCGACTCGTCGAGCCTGGCGCGAAAAATACTCCCGGGGGATCTCAAACAAGCCTCCAACTCCCGCCAGGTGTCGCCGCACGCTCCCGCACGCGCCGCCCATCCCACGGTATCTGGCGAAGCCCAACGACTCGTGCAGGCGCAGCCGTAAAGACGGGCGGGCAGGTGAGCAGCTGGGTGTTAGGAAGGGACTGTAACGTAAGGCGTGCCAGGCAGGCAGTCACCCGTGGATGTTTATCCGCATCCGTAATTAGCGGCATCTCCCAAACCGGCCAATAGAGGAGAGGTGTATGGAGCGTCGTAATTGACAATAGAGTTTGCAGCAGTCAACACTGAGAGTGCTCCCTCTGCACCATCGGCCAGCGAGCAGCGAGCAGCTCTCGCCTCATTCACGTGTGGGTTCGCTTGCATCATCCACGTTATTCGCGCTCGTACCCGTGCAGCCATCAACAACGGGAATCGGAAGGGTCGAATTTTTAGGCATACACCGTGGGTGCAGTAGAGCATTGTATAGATTGTCACGCGCCGCAAAGGACGGCTTGGACAAACACGATCCCCGATCATCTCCCTCACAACACAACACGCCTGCGAGAGGAATCAACAGCGCGTCCGGACGGCGAGAGCAGAGGTTCGGTGTCGGCAACAACTGGACTGGATTCCAAGTCTAACCGAGACGCGGTGCCTTTTACCTCACCCATTCCCATCAAGCCCCTCTTGACCATCTCGCCTCACGCGACAGCTCGAGTCATCCACCAGCGACTCCACCCTCGTCGCCCACGACCACCTCGGCGCTGTCTCGTGTCGCCGGGCCGCGCTCGAGCACCACACTTACAAACTCGGCCGCAACGTCATAGCCCGACAGGTCGGACCGAACGGTACTCGTATCACGATCATTAACCCTACGCGACCAGCATCGCCATCGACCGTTCCTATATCGGTACAACGGTGTCGCCCGTATCGCATCATCGCCCTGCGCCGAACCCCGCGACAGAGCAAGCATGGACATCGACCCCACGGCTCCGGCCGGTAGCAGCGCCGCGAGCGGTAGCGGTAGCGGCGGAG
>CAUG01000201.1:20777-44439 GCA_000442785.1 Papiliotrema flavescens NRRL Y-50378
AACCCAGCTCCCAACCCAGCCGCCTCTTCCTCATCGTCATCCTCCTTCACGTCGGCGACGAGCACCATCAAGAAGAAGTTCAAGCTCGACCCGATGTCGTTGTTGCTCCCGCATGAACGCAAGATGTACGCGCAGGCCAAGGCTAGCGGAAGCGGAGCGTCGAGTGCCGGTGCGAGTGCCAGCGCGAGTGCGGGCGCAAGTGGATCAGCCAGTCCAGCGGGCCATCCAGAACCGGGGCTGCAGCAGGGTGAGTTGGCTGACCACCCTCTACCTCTTCTCGACTCTCGAGCAGTCTCCAGCCCAGGCTGCAATTGCCCGCCCACGAGCTCACCGCAGGTTACACGCAACCGGCGCAACCGCATGCGCCCTCGCCAATGCCGCTCTCCCCACCCGTCTCGTTCGCGGCGTCTCCACCCCTCAATTGGGACGGCGCGCCCCAGTTCTCCACTTCCACCGCCGAAACACTCATCGACCCGCTCATGTCCACGCAGCGCCTGCGCCATCCGTCCAGTAGCATCACATACGCGCATCAACCCGCAGGCGGCAAGGCCAAGCTGGAGGATTGGGAAGTCGTCGAAACGCTAGGGACAGGGACGTTTGGACGCGTCTTGCTCGTGCGCCAGCGCCCAAATTACCGACAGGCCTCATATCACCCAATTTTCCCGCACCTGTACCAGTCGTCTGACCCGCTCAGCCTGCCGCCCGGCGCGACGCAGCTCGCCGATGGCCGGCTGCCCCATTTCGCCATGAAGGTGCTGCGCAAGTCGGAGATCGTCCGTTTAAAACAGGTGGAGCACATCAATTCGGAGCGCGACATCCTCGAGCGCGTGCGCCATCCATTCGTCGTCGAGCTGTACGCGACGTATCAGGACTCGCTGAACGTGTACATGCTGCTCTCGTACATCCCCGGCGGAGAATTGTTCTCGCACCTCCGCCGCGCGGGGCGTTTCTCAGCAGACGTCACGCGCTTCTACCTGGCGTCCATCGTGCTTGCCATAGAATACCTGCACGCCAAGGACATCATCTACCGCGACCTCAAGCCCGAGAATCTCCTGCTCGACCGCACGGGATACCTGCGCATCGCCGACTTTGGCTTCGCAAAGGTGGTGGAGGACCGCACATTCACGCTCTGCGGCACGCCAGAGTACCTCGCGCCCGAAATTGTCCTCTCGCAGGGGCATGGCAAGGCCGTCGACTGGTGGGCGCTCGGCATCCTCGCGTTCGAGATGCTCGCGGGGTACCCGCCCTTCTTCGACGATCACCCGCTGGGGATATACGAGAAGATCCTTCGTAACGAGGTTGCGTTCCCGGCGCACATCGACCCGTATGCGAAGGACCTGATCCGCGGGCTGTTGACGGCGGACAGGAGTAAACGACTAGGCAACCTTAGAGGCGGGGCCAAGGACGTTATGACCCATGCGTGGTTTGCAGGCGTGGATTGGGGGAGTCTGGAGCGGAAAGAGATTGGCGCGCCGATCGTCCCGCGCGTGGCTAGTATGGGTGAGTGTCGTGATTCAGTCCAGCGCAGGATTACGCAGCGCGTCCTAAGGATGTAGCGCCTCGGCTGACTCGCAGGCGATTCGCAAAACTTTCAGCGGTATCCACCACCCCGGCCACAGGAGCTGCCAGGGATATTCGGAGCGGCTTATGATCCGGCGCAGGATCAATACGTGGGGCTCTTCAGCGACTTTTCGTACCCGAACCAATAGGCGGCGTCGGCGACGCTGTATACCTGCGCTGGTCGCCAAGACACGCCGTCACGGACTAATGTGAAGCACGGAGTGAGGCGTCTACTGCTTGGCGTACACACACGCTGCCTCTTCGTGCTCAAGGGGAGTGGAATGGAGGGTGCCGGCGGGCGGAGATGGAGAGAGGGTTAAGGAAGCGAGAGCGAGAGCTGGGGCGCGAACATGCGCATGACTCGAGGGAGGAGGATTGAGGGGATGGGTAGGGGAGAAGAGAGGAGGCGGGCTGCAGACAATCGAGTGTCTTTCAGTCCCGTGGCGCAAAATGGCATTACGACCGATTGTTCATGTCATCCGGGCGCTGTAGTACCATGTATATAATTGAGATTACCCAAGCAGTCGGCGGGATTGTCCACAACAGACTGCGCGTTGGGCGCATGCGACCCACTTGTCGCCGGGAGGATGAGCGATCTGTTGAGAATCGGCTAAAGCGTCGCGTGCCTGGCTGGACGCGTGCTGCAATTACCGCTTTCACCCACTCACCATTGATGCTTCTTTCGTGTCGGGTCCATTCCCAGACTGCTTCTTGATCTGATTGCTCACGCCTTTATTCCCCACGCCACGACTCTTGCACTGCACGATGCCGTCGTTCAGCCCAGCGCCCCCGGAACGGCCCTACGACGAGCACGAGCTCGACACATATGCGGGCGTCGGCGAGTCGTCCCGCCCGCTGCTGAACGGCTCGCCGGACCCAGGGTCGCTGCACTCTGCGTCCAGCTCCACCTCGACCGCTGCCTCCGGGAGGCGCCCCGCGCGGCGCGGCTCAAGCACGACTCGCGCGGTCATGCGTCGCTGGTGGAAGCCGCTCGTGGCGCTCTCGACGCCGTTCCTCTTCCTGCTGATATACTCGGCGGTGCACCCGCACGTGCCGGGCCTGCCGCCCTTGCCGAAGGTGTCGATTCATTCGGGGTACGAGTCGCCGCATGTCCCGGGCCGGCTGGACCTCATTGGCGCAGAGGAGGATGTGTGCCGGTGCGGCGAGACGGACGCGGGGCAGCGCCTGTGCGACGTGTATCAGCGCGAGGGGCTGCGGTTGAGTCGCGCGGTCGAGGTCACGGGCGCGCGGGTCCGGCGGGTGCTGCAGAAGGCGAGGGAGGGGGAGAAGCTCAAGGTGGGGATACTGGGCGGGAGCGGTGAGTCGGCGGTACCTGCAAATGTGGATGTCCATCTGGACTGGAGAGGACTGGCGCGGAGTGAGAGTGCAGCCCCGCTGATCGCAGTGTCGGCGTGCCATGGTCTCCATCCGTCGCCTACTTTCCCGCAGGGCGATCCGCTGGGGCCGGGGTGCTATACCTCGCTGGTCGGACAGTGGCTCAAGGACACCTTCCCGGGAGTGAGTCGGGCAATCACTGATACCTCGACACGGGCCTTGGCTGACGCTCCAGGCGGAGCACGAGGTGCATAATGGCGCGATTGGGGGGATGGACTCAAGCTACTACGCCTTCTGCGGCGTGAGTCTGGCGCCTACTCTTATCTCCGCGGCGCTCACGCCAGACACATCACATCGCCCTCGACACGGACCTGATCATCCTCGAGTTCGACGTCAACGACCAGCCGTGAGCTCGGTGTGGATTGGACGCTCGCGTTGCGCAGCGCAGCTGACGCGCAGAGATCTAGCCTACCAGACCTTCTTCGACCAGCTCCTGCGCGTGCTGCTCGAGTTCAAGTCGCAGCCCGCGGTGGTCATTCTCGGCGCGTGGTCGCCGCAGGTGGCGCTCGACCTGGGCTACGCCGACCCGCAAATCATCCACACGCCAATAGCGCAGTGCGTCCAGACGTGTACTGCTCGAGATATACTGACGCCAGGTTCCGAGACGTGCCATACGTCAGCATGAAGCGCCTCGTCTTCAACACCTTTCTGCGGTTCCCGCAGTCCATCGTCAAGTCGTTCTTCCAGCCGGACATGCTGCACCCCAATGCGCGGGGCCACGTGCGTGCGACCCGGGACACCCTTGCGCGACTGACCCGCAGAGGATATTAGCAGACCTGCTGATCTCGTACTTTGAGACGGAGCTGTGCAAGCTCGCGCACTGGGGTCTGCCGATCGTGCCCAACTTTGACGACACGATATCGACCTCGCACGCGTTCTCCGACCTCGTCTCTGTCCCGTTCGCGCTCGACACGCTGCACCTCGTCGACCCCTTCACCGCGCCAGAGGGCTGGGAGAAGTCGTTCGAGCAGGAGCCGCTCAACCGCCTCACCGGCGAGCTGCGGCACTTTGTCCTCCCGACGACGCCGTACGAGATCTCGCAGGTGTCTATGTTCACGCCCCTGCGAGACGTCGTGGACCCCAAGGCGAGCGACCCCAAGACGCCCTCGCACATCCTCAATCTGCCGCAGCCGGAGATGTACTGCGCGGACGCTAACGACGAGAAGAACCCGATGAAGCCCACGAGCTTTGATGGGTGGGAGCCGTTTGTCTGGAACCGCGAAAAACACTTTTGGGTCACGGACACCGTGGGCGCGCGGATCCGCGTCGAGATCAAGGTTAATGCGGGCCGGGTCGCGGTGTATTATTACCGCAGCCAGCATTACGATCTCGGCGACGCGCTGTGCTGGGTGGATGATAATGAAAAAGGGGCGGTCAGGCTGCCGGGGTACTGGGACAAGCAGTACAATGTCGCTGTGTGAGTGCCGTGCGTCAGGTTATGGTAGGGGCTGATGGTAGTGTCGCGTACATTGATGAAAAAGTCACGCCGGGCGATCACTAGTGAGTGCTTTGGGTGCCGGCTGCGGGTTGCCAGCTGCGGGGTCGAAGCTCGGGAGCGAGAGCTGATCAGCAGCGTGACGTGCGAATTGTCCAAGCATACATCGCATCCCACCAACCCCAAGGCACATCACTGGCGGCTGGTCGCGGTGATGGCGACGTAGAGGTGCATGTATGAGCACGGTGTGACATCCCGGGCGAGCATACCTGCCCAGGCTGGGTTGCACGTCGCTGTCATTGTTGTAGAGTACTCGTACTGTCGGCGATGCATCTGGCCAGCGGTGGGTGTGATCGGGGCAAATCGGATATACACAGAGTGAGATCTGGCGGCTAGTCCCGATTGGCATTACAATGTACCGGGTCATGATGTAACCGGTAGCCAGAGTGAGCGCACAAGCCGCTAGCCCATTCGTTAAACTCCGACGAGCGAGCATCATCCGGACTCACTCGGCTCACTCGACCACTCGACCACTTTATTCATCTGATCACTCTCGCCCTCTTGTACACACCCCTTCCATCTTCAGACCACCCTCACGGCGTCCATACACCAGCTCCGCCTCGACACAGACCACCACACAGCATAGCTCGGACAAAGGCAGCGCACAACACACGTGCGAGAAGATACAGACACGCCCGGCGATCCTTTCACGTCACGCGACTTTTCAGGCAGCGCTGCTTGGTCGCCTCGATACACTTCACACGGCATCCGCGAGGCCTATAAGGGCATCACAGAGCAAGATCTGGACTCTACACCGACACACGCACTTCACAGCTCGAGCAAACTCCACACTCGCCCGCCATGTCGCGGTTCAAAATCTCCGCGGCGCTCTGGGACAGGATACATCATTTCGCGTCGTTCCCTCAGACCGGGGGTGAGTGTTACAGACCGCACTACCTGACCCAAACCATGTTCGACCGATTCCTCTCATCTCGAATGCTCGCACCAACGCCCGCAGAGCCGAGCTCACCCCAGTCTCCCTCCAGCAGATGATCCTCTTCGGCCAGCAGCCCTCCCAGGGCACCTTGCTCAAAGCGTCCGAGTTCCTCTCGGAAGAACTGCCCATCCGGCTCTCGCACCGCGTCGTCGAGCTCGAGAGCCTGCCGGACGGGCTCGCCAAGATGCCGAGCATACAGAAAGTGAAGGAGTGGTATGCGCAGAGCTTCGAGGTGCGTGCCGCTGCTGTATCCGCGCAATGCGGTGGATGCGGTAGGTCGGTAGCTGACCGGGCAGGAAATCGTGACGTTCCCGAAAGCCCGACTCCCGCCGGATATCGAGGACATGCTCCGCGCACATCAGAACTCGTGCGTCTCAACGTGGGTCATGAGCTCACCCCAGGAAGAGCTTCCCTTCTGCTACGGAGAACCCGTCGTTGCATCCGTTGATGGATGAGGGACCGCTGGGGCCATCACGGACACCGGATAGATCGATTGGGGGCATGTTTGCGAATGGTTTGGCAACTGGGAGCGCCAGTCCGCGCATGCGCATACCGATCGAGAACCGGTGAGTCGTGTTTCCGCCCTGTGGGATACTCCTCCCTCGCTGCCTAGCGCCTTATTTGGAATATTTGGGGGCAAGAGCGGGGCACGGTGTCGACCCCATTGGCCGCGAGAATGATGTACTCGGAAAGCAAGTGGCGAGGAAGGGCGAGGTCGAGAGTTCGAGTTAAAGAGGAGCCGATCGTCTTCAACGCCGTGACGGAGATGCTACACCGCTTCATGCCGCTGACTCTCAGGTACTACACTTCGCCCCCCTCTTCCACCCTCTACCCGCCAGAAGTCCACGAGTACAACGAAAAGTTCACGACCCTCCTGCAGGATATCAAGAAGCGGCATGACCCAACTGTGACGACCGTGGCGCAGGGCGTGTTGGAGTGGAAGCGGAAACAAGGGGGCGGGCGGATTGGGCAGAGCATACAGGAGTGGCTGGACCGGTTCTACATGAGCCGAATCGGCATTCGGTTCTTGATCGGGCAACGTGAGTGCGGGCTCGGAGAGCATGCCGCGGACGCCGAGGGCTAGGACGGCTGGATGTTCGAGCTGATGTCAGACGTCGCGCTGAACACACTGCAGCCACATCCGGACTACGTCGGCATCATCTGCACGAGAGCGGTGAGTATTCTGTTCCGCTTGAAGAGTCATGCTGATGGTAGAATGTTCACGATATCTGCCACGAGGCGATAGGTCAGCTTTTGCGTCTTTTTGGACTCGCCTAGCTGACGCGCAGAGAACGCCCGCTATGTCTGCGAAGAGCACTACGCGCTGTTCAAGGGCCCGCCCATCCAACTGCTCTGCCCGAAAGACCTCACTTTCCCATACGTTCCAGGCCACCTGTGAGCGACCTCCGCGCTTGTCACAGCCGTACCGAGTGCTGACTGCAGCTCGCACATCTGCTTTGAGCTGCTCAAGAACTCGCTGCGCGCCGTGGTGGAGCGCTATGGCGTGGATAACGAGGACGCGTTCCCGCCTATCAAGATGGTCGTCGTAGAGGGCAGCGAGGACATTACGATCAAGATATCGGATGAGGGAGGAGGAATTGCGCGGAGCGCCATCCCGATGATATGGACGTGAGTGCCGCAGTTCATCCTCTATGGCGCAGCGCTGACGGCAGATATCTGTACACCACCATGAGCGACGAGGGTCTCGAGGCGAACATTGACGCCTCGGACTTCAAGGCGCCCATGGCTGGATTCGGGTACGGATTGCCATTGTCGAGGCTGGTGAGTGAACATAGGGCGCGGGGAGCATGGGCTGACCGGCGCAGTATGCGCGATTCTTCGGCGGTGATCTGCGGTTGATTTCCATGGACGGGTATGGCACTGGTGAGCAAGGCAGATCTCCATGTATGCACACGGCTGACTCGCAGATGTGTACATCTCCCTGAACAAGCTTTCGTCGAGGTGAGTCGCTACATTGCTTTCGCGGCTCGTAATCCGAGCTAACATCAGCCGGGAGCCGCTGCAGTAAGCGCGAGGGTGTTCGAGTCGATGAAACGGGCGTAAAGGAATGAGATGCAATACTGTCTGGCCTGCCCGGTAGTCGAGAGCCAGAGGACGCAGAGGGCCGGGAGAAAGGACCAAGCACAAGGTCCAGGCAGAAGGTCGCGGAGAGGTGAAAAAGGTCGAGAAGAGGGATCAACGCGGCAGGACGGGAGGCAGGTCTCCATCAGCGAAAGACTACGCTCTGGTTGTCCATCATATGTGGTTGTACGTTTCACGGTGTTACTTGCATGTGGCATAAGCCAGGGAATGTATTTGCGACCACCAGCCGCATGAGTCACTTCCACCTCATGAGGCGTGGCGGCACTGCACGTACTGGCGTCCGGCGGTCCCAGGCATCTGCGACTCCGCGCTAGTCTCCGACCGCGCGCGCCTTCGAGCGTGGACGAGGCCCGCGCTGTATGGTTCAGATCAAGACTGACCCTTTGTCAAGATCATGCATATCGACCCGGACGATATCTACAGCCCACACGCGGCACCGCTTCCGCACATCATCAACCGCCCCCCTTCCGCGCCTTGATAAGATCCATCATCCCCCGCAGCTCATCCAGCACCATCCCGCCCTGCCGTTCTCTCTCCCGATCCTGAGTCTTTGCATACGCCTCGACCACCTCCGAGCCGCCCCTCGACGCCGCGAGCATCTCGCCAAGCGTCAGGCCCTTCGCGCGCGCCTCCTTCGTCAGGCGTATACGCTCGTCCCTGCTCAGCGCGGAGGCCGGCCGATCTCGTACGAAGCCCGGCACGTCCACCTCGAACACGACGTCTTTGCCCGGGAGGGGCAGCTCCGCAGTAGCGATGTCAGCATCTGCGTCGTCGACCTGGCCATCGAGGCTCGCGGGCGCGCGGTCCGTCTCGAAAGATGTGGAGGGCGAGCCGTCGCCGTCGTCCGACCACGCGCGGAGAAAGTCCGGGGCGGGCGCGGACTGACCCTCGACCTCGCCCTCATTCTGAGATGCAAGGCCGCGACGATGTTCCGCGTCCCCCTGGCCATTCTCGCCCGCTGTGCTATGAGCGCGCTTCTCCGCGTCAGCGGTCAGGCGCTTGATGATCTCCCGCCCGCGCTCCCAGGACCGGACCATCTCGCCCAGATCCCGCCTGACGCCTGACCACTCCGCGTCGATCTTGTCCACGCTCAGGCTGACCACTCCCGAGCCGGAGTCCGGGCGGGCGCTCACAACCGCCCGACTCGCCCGATCCAGATCCTTCCACGCCTTGTCCAGCGTAGCCCGTATCGCCTCGATCTGCTCTTTGAGCATCTGCTCGTCGCTCGTCCGTGGAGCAAAGTTGGTCGAAGAGACGGTACTGTCCAGACTGTCCATCTGCCGGTGAGTCCACGGCGCCGGGTCCGGATTGTGGTCTCTGGTCGGAGCTATGATCTGCTCCCTCGTGTCCGCAATTGCCTCTTCCAGGCGTTCCCGCTCCGCGTCCACCTGCGCCCC
Organism: Papiliotrema flavescens NRRL Y-50378; assembly: GCA_000442785.1. NCBI lineage: Eukaryota > Fungi > Basidiomycota > Tremellomycetes > Tremellales > Rhynchogastremaceae > Papiliotrema > Papiliotrema flavescens. The sequence continues at coordinate 29,665 of CAUG01000201.1, forward strand.
CAAATTCCGCATCGCACCGACCACATCGTCCCAGTAGTCCACGCCCGGTCGGTCAAATCTCAGACCGAGGAGACAACATGCCAACCGCCGGCGCCGCATGTGGATAGCATGACATGCTGCCTTGAGTGACGGGAGCGTAAGGGGCGAGACGGACACGACGCGCCGGATGCGTGGCGTCGGCGAATGCAGCGCGACTGCAAATTCCGGGGCGTAAGGCGACGAAGGCACCGGCGAAGGCGACAGCGGTCCGTTGGGATTGGTGTTGGTGATCGACGACGTACGAGATCGATTGCCCGTGGCGTACCGCGATCGCAGGCTCTGTATGTCGGAGAAAGGGAGAGAGCGGGTGCGCGAAAGACCCGCTCCGGCCATATCCGCGCCCAGTACGGCGCTGTCGGGCGGGCTGTATGTGGGGGGGTTGTACGGCATGTTCTGCAGACTTCGGCGTTTCGTGTTCGGGGTGGCCACGGTGGAAGAGGTGGATTTGAACGGGGAGGGTAGATGACCAATGGACGGGAGAGTCTCGACGGCAGGGTCGCCCGCGAGTGGAGAGCGGCGAGTAGTGCGTGTTTGACGGGGGAACGGCGAGGGCGACGTTGGCACGCTCGCGCTCGCGCTGAGACCATATAGCGCCGGCGCAGGGTGTTCACGATCCACAAGATTGTCGGAACCTTGTAGGCCCCTCGATTCAGGTTCGCCTGCATCCTCCGCCTGACCCTCCGCAGCGTTTTCATCCGCTTCCGTGATCCGCCTCTCATGCGACGGCCTACTCAGCCGTCGCGCGTTGACGCTCGGGCTTGGGCTCAGCTGGTCACGCACCGTCGACCACGTATCGACGTCCCAGCTGGAACGCTTCGAGATCCTCGGCGTGCGACTGGGTAGGCTCGTGAAGCGATCATCCGGGGCCGAAGCAGCGGAAGTCGGGGTGCCGAACCTGCGGGGCGAAAGCGACAGGGACAGATGATGCGATCGAGGTGAATGTGTGTGGCGGCCTGGCGCACCAGGGAGCGACCGCGACATCGTCATGGGGTGGGCATATTGACCGTGTTTATCGGCCGGTTGGAGCGAGAGACTCAGACGCGGTCGCCTAGGACTCGGTACACTTCCGCCGAGCCTGGCCCCACGTCCAGCCGGCGCATCGTCGTCCGCGTCTGATTCCTCCTCTTCGCCTGTGATGGCTGGATGCCGTCCCTTGCGTGGATAAAGGAAGCTGCCGGCCACGGGGATATCGTACATCTCGCCCAGCACCGCGAGCTCGTCCTTGTCCACCAGCCCCAGAAGTGTGCTGGTGGCTGTGGCCAGGTTGTCCGTCATGGCGCTTGTAAGCCGATGCAGAGCGACCCGAAGCGAGTGGAGCTGCTGGTGGTCTGTTGGATGTGGATTCAGGTGCGCGAGCGACTTCTCGATCGAGTTGTCCAGCTTCCGAGAGGACGAGAGGAGGTCGGTGAGTGTGTCGAGGGCGTCTGATCGGGTAGAAGTTTGCGAAGAGACCTGAAGTGAGCTCGCGATATCATCAGTTCATCCATGTTGAACTCACCCCGGACGGTGGTGGGGTCGCGTCGATCAAATGTCGTGACGGCGTAGATGCGACCTGTCACGGATCAGCATCCGACAAGGGTCAAGCTGAGCACGCAGCCACTCACACCGTCCAGACTGATGTACACCCAAAAGCCCACCGCACAGGCCGCCATGACGAAGATCGACATCACCCTCTTCCAGCCCAAGATCCACCCTACCGCGATGACCGCTACCCCGCCAGCGAGAATGATATCCCACCTGCCTCCCACTGTGCTCTGCAGGTCCGTCCATGCCGGTTCCATGACTAGACGAGCTTGGTCCCAGATCGTTCGTCCGTTGTCTGTATCACCTTGGAGCGAGCTCGCGAAATGCGTCGCCGTCGGCGAGGCGCTCTTCTCCGACGTCACATCATCAGCGTCGCTCCCTAGTCCCGGAACGTAGTCCCTCTCAAGCAGAGCCGACGAGCAGATGAGGTACTTGAAGCGCTCGGCGAAGCCATCATCGGACAATTTGCGGCTGGGCGAAGGTCGGACAGAGAGGGACGAGCGCGTGTCGGTGGATCGGGACGTCGGTACGGCAGAAATGGGCGTGGGCGTGGTGGGCGTAGTGGGAGATATGAGGTGTATGGGGGATGTGCGTGATGTTGATAATGAGGGCGATACTGGTGATGTTGCTGTTGTTGATGAGTGCGAGGTATGCGATGCAGGTGATGCTACAGATGTTGGAGATGTCGGCTTGGGCGGTGTAGTTGCCAAAGTGAGCGGATCGGATGAACGCACAGGAGATTGCCCGTCCGGGCCCGACAAGCCCGTCACCACCTCGTCCAGCGAGGGCGGCAGGACCGTCTCGTCGTCGTCTAGGTAGTCGGCAAGCGGTGAGCCGGTGTCGATGTACGCAGTTGCCATGTTGCTATGAGGGTCGTGCTCGCCGGCGCATCACAGCGAGGATGCAGAGAAGTATGTCCGTCGCGTCAGATGATTTACAGTAGATGGCGATGTGAGATGACAAGGTCCGTGTTGAAAGGAGCTGGGCGGTTGATGGCCGGGTTATTGTTGCTGTTCGACGGCCACCTCAAACACGGCCCGGCTAAGTTGGCACGCGGCCGCCGCCACCGCCATTGTTTCATCCGGCGTAACCCACCCTGCGCTTCAAGCATTGTCATCGCACCTCATCGGTCGATCTCGGGCACGATGCATGCTGGGTATGCATAGTTCGTCACATGGGGGGGTGTCATCATCATTCACATCATTTCTTCTCCTCCTTCTTCTCCTCTCCCTTCTTCTCCTCGCCCTTCTTCTCCGCCACAGCAGCCTTGGCCGCCTCGTCCGCCTTCTTCTCCTCTGGCGTCTTGCTGTCTTCCAGCTCCTGCTGCGCATTCGCAATCCTGTTCTCGACTGCGAATCAGCTTACGCCCTTCGACTCTGCCCCATAACCGACACTCACTCAGGTCGTGCAGAGCCAACACCGTCCGGATCATCGAGCTCAGATACGTGACTAGTCCCGAGTCGTTTCCGCCCACCCTGAATGCCTGTCCGACCTCGACATTGCCTCCCAACTGGGGCAGCAGGCCGAGAATCTCCTGCACGTGGTATATGATCTGATGATTGACCGTCAACTTCTTCTGCTGGACCGCAACGAGGTAGTCGACAATTTCAGTCAGACGCGCCGAGAGTCCTTCCAGCGCCGTGAGCTGCGCGGCGACGCGCGTGGAGAGGGATTGAGTAGTCAGGAGAGAGGATGACGGGGCAGAGGACGTAGAGGCGACGTCTCGGAGGAGGTGCTCCACGCCGATCTCCTCGGCCTCTTCCGCTTCAATCGAGGTCGGGACATGCGTGAATGTACGTTGCGTGGCCGTTCCGTCCTGAGATCAGCTTCTGCAAGACGACCACAGGCGGTCCATGACTCACATCGCGAATCTCCTCGACGGGGAAGTAGGCGTCAGTGGGGATACCGGTATCACCCCGACCTCCACTGGCTCGCACGTCCACAATTACCATCACTGGCCGCGGGCAGAACCGCTTGAACAGCTCCGTGATCTCTAGGTCGGATGAACGCAGTCGTGGGCCGGAGTGGTAGAATCCAATCGGGCGCTCCTTGGCTAGACATGAGCTGTGATCCAGCCAGCGTCAAATAGCGCACCGTTCACTTTACGGAACATCCTCCACATCTCCTCGACGTAGTCCAGATCCAGGAAGAATGTCTTTGGATCCCGCTCGTCCTCCTCGAATGGCACAGCGAAGCTGGCATCAGCTACTGAGGAGCACTGTCCGGCGTGACTAGCTTACGAGTTGGCGCAGTTGATGGTAGTGCCATTATCTTGGCCCAGCAGGACACCCAGCACCCTCCTGTTCTTGCCTAATGGCACTCGCGAAGCATGGTCAACAACCTGGCGTCAGCTGAATTTGCGCTCGAGACCGACAGGCAGCTCACGGAAAGAAGGACAAGTGGGTGGATGACGCTGCGACGTTAGCTAGACAGATTCAGTCAATGGTGCATCTTCTAAACGCACACTTGCGTCGCTGAGAGCTCGTTGACCTGACGTAAGCTTTCATCAAGTCATCGGCAGAGCAAGCCTACCTGTGCTGTTGTCAGGCCGGGCATGTTTGTAAGGGAATGATGCGATAGATGCGACGCTGAGCTGAGGAAGTGGATGATGCACCTGTGGACGCATGAGCTGGTGCAAGGTGAGGGTGAGTGAGCGCGCCGTCAGCGTTGACAGCCACGTGCGTTTGATTCCGTTCCTTATGGGATCGGGACCGGCGATGACCGGGGTACACATGCACGATCAGCCTGTACTCGCGTATCGACGTCATTTTGAGCATTTGAGTGTTCAGATGACAGGATGATCGCATAACGGCTAGCACCAGGGCCAAAGGTGCAGAGGAGAGAGGAGCGACGGGGCATGCAGGTGATATAAGTATCCAGTACCAATCGAACCGAATCCAAACATAACCCACCAGCAGCCACTCACAATGTCGCAACAATCACTCAGACTCATCTCCCGCCTCGGCGCGAGGGCGCGCACTCAGACCCCCACGATCACCCGATCTATCCACATCACCGCCCCTGCCCTCCGCACAAACGACACCAAGCCCGATACCTCTCAGGGCCACGCCGTCGACAAGGCCAAGCAGCCACTGCACAAGGACGGTGACGTGCAATCTGCCGCGGTGCGCGCCGGCGCCGACGCGAAGGACAAGTCTGGTAGCCGATCGGGCGAGAGCGAGCCGTTCGACGCGGCCAGGCAGGGGCACACTGGCGGAGAGACCAAGGAGGGGGAGGGGTCTGGGCCGTTCAAGGACCAGGTTGGAGGACAGGATGTCAAGACGAAGGGTCCTGGCGTGAAGATGGGAAAGGAGGAGGTCGCTGCGGGGGGCAACATCCGGGAGACGATCGTCAATTCGTTTGAGAGCTTGAAGAAGATGCGATCGGTACGTGGATGATCAGCTTCACAGTGTTAGAATTGGCCTGACGCGCAGGACGAGCGAAACTTCTCGACCTCTGCGCGAGCATGGAACGGCACGACGCCACGCGCGGATGCTGACGGCTCGCGACAGCCCAAGGAGAAGGCGAGCGACGTACACGGCGACCAGAACGCTCACCTAAAACACACGTCCGGTGGATCGCAGGGCGGCAAGGGCCAGGGTAACGCCTCGGCCGACCCCTCGCTGCCCTCGAAGAACAAGTCGTCGACGCACTCCAGCCGATCTTTCAGCACGACCGCCCGTGCCATGGCAGACCCCAACGCGCCTGGCGTCGGCTCTCCGGGACCTGCCGAGCGCGAGGCTCAGAAGGGAGCGGGCATCAAGCAGCAGCCGCGGGGCGACGATGCGCAGCACGGTGGTGCGGCTGGACAGCCCTCCGCTGTAGAGAGCAAGGGTGCGCCCGAGTCCGCGCCCAACCCGACAACCGGCACCGCTGCCCCCGACCCGCAGATCCCGAAGGGGCAGAAGGAGGGAGCCACACGTGAAGGCATGGGTGTCCGCAAGTTCTCGACTTCCGCGCGTGCCATGGCGGACCCGAATGCGCCGGGAGTGGGCGGACCGGGCGTTGCTGAGAAAGAGGCGCAAAAGGGAGCGGGGATTAAGCAGCAACCACGGGGTGACACCACGCAGCATGGCGGTGCCGCCGGACAACCTTCTGCTGTAGAGAGCAAGGGCGCTCCCGAGTCCTCTCCGAACCCCACGACCGGTACGGCAGCTTCGGACCCGCAGACCCCCAAGGGTCAGAAGGACGGTGCCACGCGCGATGGCATGGGCGTGAGGAATTTCTCCACCAGCTCCCGCGTGCGCGCCACGACGCCTCCCGGTGGGTACGCCAAGGCGAAGGCGCATGAGGCCGGCGAGGCCGGCTACGTAAGTGCCCAGCGATATAATCGAGGTCTCAGCTGACGGCAGAACGCGCCGCCCACTGCGCTACCCGGCCAGCTGAAGTCAGCGTACGAGGAGAAAGATCCGAACGCTGTAGAGCGCACGTCGGGAGAGGGAGCTTCAAGCAAGGTGCCGTACTCGTCCACCGCGGTCGATCCGCCCAACGAGGCCCTCCGAAAGGCCGTCTTGGAGGGGACCATGCCGGAGATGAACCCACCGCCGCAGGCTGACGCGGGACCGCTGGGCATCGACGAGGCGTGGAAGCACAGGAAGTGAGCGGTACAACAGACGAGAAGAGCGGGGTTTGAGAGGTGAATGAAGTGTAGCAGTAGCATCAATGGCTCTCATGTGGCATGTACCTGATCAAGTAAAGCCCGACAGGCCAAACGGCAAGTTTTGCTGGCAGCCCTGCTTCGTTACCATCGTAGCAGCGAGACAGTGCATTTGGGCATGCTGTCTTGTAATTCATGCTTAAGTGACTAGTATCTTCCATTCGTATTCCACACCACTCTTCGTCCCCTTCGCATCCCCTTTGGCCTTAAAGTTGCACTATCAAGTGGCCTAGTCATCTCAGTTCGCCTCGTTGTAGTCGTTGCCGGTCGCGCCTCGGTCATCGGCCTGTTGACCATACACGTTCATGTTCCTGCCGTCAGCTTCACTCGCCACAAAAACGTAGACCGTGCTCACTGGTTGCGCATTCGGTTCTCCGCCGCCTCGGCGTCGACGTCTATACTTCAGCCTCGCTCATCGTGCCGATCCAATCAGCTCTCACCGTTCTCGTGCCTGTAGCCGGGCGTGCTCGTGCCGGTCTTGTACCCGCCACCATGTCCCGCATCATCATCATCGAGGTACGCCTTGTCCTGGTTGTCCGCACCGAGCTGGTTGGCCCTGGAGAACGAGTTGCCTCCGGCGTTCTTTCCATACCCGCCCGACGCCGTGCCTGCCGTCAGTCCACCTCCAAACAAAGACGACCGCGCCACGCACTGTCGTACTGGTCGTATCCCTCGTACGCGCTCTTTCCGGGCTGGCCATCCGGGCCCTTGGCAAGGTCGCCCCCGAAGCCTTTACCGGTCACAGCACCGTATTGGCCATCCTGGCCGAATTGGCCGGTCTGCCCGCCTTGTCCCTGGGCGCCCGAGTCATTGTTGTTCTTGGCGAGCCCGCCGCCGAAGCCCTGACCGGTCACAGCCCCATACTGCCCGGCCTGGCCGTATTGCCCCTCCTGGCCCTGGTTCCCGTAGGCGTCGGTCGAGCCCTGGTTTGCGTTGGCGTTGCCGCTGCCGTTGTTGTCACCCAGGTACTGGTTCACATCGAAGCCGGTCTGTGCGTCAGCCTCGTGCCCCAGCCGCCACATGTGACGCCCTGGGAGGTGAAAGAAACCCACCTTGTCCTTGATCTGCTGTTCGATGTTCTTGCCCTGCTCGGTGCCCAGGAAGTTCTTTGCGTTATCGATGAGCTGTGATCAGCTGCTGTGGGGGCGCAGTCGTTCGGGCGACAGGTCCTAGGCTGCCACGGCCGATGCCGAGGACCTCAGACTCTGAGACTCACTCCTTCCATTGCGAATGTTTGCTTAGAGTCTGTGAGTGTCTGGAGAGACAAGTGGTGCGTAGAGTGGAGAGATAACAGGGATGAGGCCGTGTTCTATTCTAGAGTAACTCTCGCAGCAGCAGCGTGAGAGGCCGAGTTATGCGGGGTCGAGGGATCGCCTCCGCTGTCGTCATTGCTTGTTAACCGGTCCACGTGGTGATTGATACCGGGAGCCTAGCATGACACGTCATCCCCCCGACCCCGCGCTTCGAGATTTCGGATCAGATGCTACATGTTAGCAGGTCCAGAACGCAACGCGATATTCATCGCCAGGTGCGTCAGGTCAACCAACGGAAGCACGCTTCTCTCACAGCGGAAAGGACCAGATCGAGATCAGCTCTTACGGCGAACACGATGGCGCTCTCATGGCTCTTCCCAAAGGACTCGGCGCAACCTACCGCATCGACCTCCACTCCCGCCCCGTCCACCCCGGCTCCGGCGGGTGCTCTGCCTGTCGACCATACCGCTCCGCCCCGGTCAATCTTTGACGAGGTCGATGGCGAGCAGATGCCAGGAAGGGATAAAGATGGGCGCAGAAAATTGCCCCCTGTCGCGTTATACGTTTCTGGAGCAGCTGTGAGTGAGTCTCTTCGGACCCGGCGGGCTTCCTCCCATCTTGTCTCCTTGTCTTCCGCCGCTCATTCTCATCTAAACGGCTCGGGATCCGGAAATTCTGGAACGTAGACTGACATCAGTTCGCCCTCACAATCGGTCTCACCGCTCTGATCGTGCCCTACGTGCGGATGGCCGCGCAGTCAGCTAAAGCGCCCGCGGCAGCAGCAGCAGCAGCTATGTCCGCATCAGGCGCTGGCAGTAACGCAGCCTTAGCCGCAACACACTCGATCGTGCATCCGCCTGGCACTGCTGCAGTAGCGGGCTGCGTCGCCGCGCCACAGGGCATACTAGCCAAAGGCCTCGCCTCGCCTGCGAGCGCATCACCCGCCTCTGGAACATCAAGCACAGCACCACCGGCAGTGGGCGAGACCCTCCGGCCTACTCTCGAGACCGCTCAGACGCAGGAAGCCCTATTCGGTACGCCCGATGATGTCGAGCCGCCCGTGGACCGCGACGCCGTCTCCCCCCTGCTTGGATTCTACGCGCTGGGCATAGCGACGGCGATCGTGGGCGCCAGTGCGGGACTGGGCGTATGGGGCACAGCTCGGATGATGGGCGTTGATAATGTAAGTGCACTGGCACTTCGTCCTCGGCTCGGCTCCACGTTGGGACATCTGCCGGCAGTCGCATTGAGCGCTTACGAAGAGATGAAGCTCATGGTGCAGATGGAAGACTTTGCTCGTCTGACACGCGAGGGCCTCGCGGTCAAGATGCCCGCTTTGGCGCAGGCCATCGATGCGGCCAAAGAGGCGGAACAGAAGGATCTGGGCGAGAACGATGGGAGGAGCATATGGGAGCAGTGGACGGATATGGTCTTGAAGGAGGAGAAGAGTGGGGAGAAGAAGATCTAGCTGGGAGCGATGTTCCTGGCCTGGTGGCTCGCCGATCTGCATGTATCAGTACGATGGCACTCCCATGCCGGTTGCACGCGACCACAGCGAGTACTAGAGCCCTTGAACCCGGATCCCCCTTTTGATAGACTCCGGCATCCTATTGATCATCGTCTGAGCGCGTTATGGGCGTTGGGCGACCGACTGTTCGTGATACTTGTTGAGATATCGAGCGATAGGCATGTCCGTAGTCCTGAGGGGACAAAATTCGCCTGCAAGGTAGGGTAAGAGGAGATGCAATCCGCAGAACAAAGCAGATGGGGACTTCTACGAGAGGGGCGAGGGGGGCGGGGGGCGCACAAAGTGTGCCGAACATCTTTGCACCTTCCACGGCGTCGACCGCTTCCCTCTGCCATCACCCCCCTCTCTCTCCTCGGACTCCACCCTCGATGGCAGCTCGTCTCGTCTGGTGCAAGGCATGCCTTTGTGGCCTCATTGTTCGCCACTCAGAGCGGCTCCAAACGAAGTGGCGACTAGAGGCCGAACGTGGCAGCGCCTGCTGAGCGAGTCCTTCTGGCTGCAGACTGCGCTCTGCCAACGAAACATGGAACACCGCGTGCGAAGCAGACCGAGTACAGAGACACGTGATGCAAGGGACGTTCTAGCGACGCATCGAGTCTGTCTATAAAGTACGAATACAGTAAAATTATGGAGTGCAAGCAGTGGCACATGAATCCTTTCCCCTTGCCTCCTTCGTTTCCGCCTCCCATCTTCCCTCCCCGTTCGTCTATGAAGACTTGTTCGGGTCCTCCGGCCCCGCGAGCTTCTTCTCGCCGTCCGGCGATACGACGCCCTCCTCCTTTCCGCTCTTCTTGGGCTGCGAGTTAGTGGCAAATCGATGGAAAATGGTCAAAACACTCACCACTCGCGCCAGCCAGTACAGCAGCACGGCTCCAGCGACGTTGACGATGATGAACACCCAGATCAAGCCGAAGTCTCTCCACCTATTAGAGTACTTTATGCCGAAGTTTTGAAGGAAAACGTTCGTGTTTGACAGCTGGCAGAACTCGCAGTTGGAAGTAGCCGAGTCGTCGACGAGGTATCCGCCGGCGAAGGATTGGTACGCCTGCATGTAGCTCCCGCACGTCTCGCCCGCGGGTGGCTGGAAGCGCTGCAGCTCGCTCGTGTCGCATACGACGGGCGCGTTGGCGACGGCTGTGGAAAGGATGCCCTCGACAAAGTAGGTGAAGGGCGAGACGCGGTACATGAACTTCCAGAATCCGGGGAGGGTGTTGTAGGGCACCAGGACACTGACGTCAGCGGGACATACACAGCGCGGCGCAGACAGACTCACCCGCAGAAGATGAGGCAGAGCGAGAACATCAGGTTGGCAATGTTACCGGCCGTCTCGGCCGAGTCCATCGCGGCAACGATGGCAACGGCAAAGGTCGAGGTGAACAGGAAGAAGACCTGCATGTACAGCCACATGAGGAATGCGCGGATGTTGACCGTGTCGGTGTACTCGGCGTTGCGGTAGTAACCGATAGGGTAGTAAAAGCAGAAAAAGAAAATGGTCGCGACGAGGACTAGGGTGAGCAGGGATCACGGAGAAGGCAAGATCACCTACCAGACCAGGGGATCTCAACGACGATGTTGGACAAGATGAACACCTTCCACGAGTACGTCTTCGACGGGCGCTCTCGGACCTCGTACAGACTTCGCTGGGTGACAAAGTTGGGCATGATCTGCTGGACGAGCTGCGAGAACATCATGAACATCTGCGAGAGTCAGCGTGGCGCCAGGCCGTGGCGCGGGAGACGTACCAAGAATGCCGAGAAGAGCTGTGACTGCAGGCCCGCTTGCGACGTGTCGGCGCGGAAGAACGAGAAACCGATGAACAGACCGACCGCGATGGCGAGGATGAACTTGGACCAAATATAGCTCGGCGTCCTCCAGTATTGCTGGAAGACACGGGTAAGGACCACCACGAACTGGGTCCACACAGACGAGGCGAACTCGGAGTAGGCGGCCTTGTCCAACTTGGCCTCGGCAACGGATCGCTCGCCCCTGTCCGCCTTGATCTTCTCCGCGATGGCCGGTCGCTCCCGCTTGAGCGTGTCCAGCTCGTCTCGCACAGCCACGCGCTCGGGCGAGTCGAGCCAGGCCTGGTGCCAGTCGACATCGGTGTGCGTTCCGGGAGCAGCTCCAATAGCGGCCAGCATCCATTCGGCGGGGTTCTCGCCCTTGGGACAGGCGGGCGCACCGTTGCGCTCAAAGTAGTCGATCAGAATTCGCGAGCCCTGTCCGACCTGGCCGAAGTAGACGGTCTTTCCGCCCTTGGCGAGGAACAAGAGCCGGTCGAAGTTTTCGAACAGGATGGCCGAGGGCTGGTGGATGGTGCAGAGAATGGCTTGACCATGCGCAGTAAGCTTGCGGAGCAGTTGCAGGATGTTCCACGAAGTCTGCGAGTCGAGACCCGACGTCGGCTCATCCAGGAACAGAAGCAACTCGGGCTTGGCGACCAGCTCGACACCGATCGTGAGTCGCTTTCGCTGCTCGACGTTGAGACCTGATGTCAGCGAGAGGCCCGTGATGTGCTCATTGACGCACCTTCACCCGGAACACCGACGACGGCGTTCGCATACCCGTCCATCTCGAGAAGCCTCAAGACCTCTTCCACGTAGTCGTACTTCTCCTGCTTGGAAATATGCTTGGGCTGTCGCAGCAAGGCGCTGAATCGCAAAGCCTCTCGGACAGTCGAGGTCTGCAGGTGGAGATCTTGTTGTTGCACATAACCGGTTTTACGCTGGAACGAGACATCTCGCGGGTTGCCGTCGACGAGCATCTCGCCCGTGACAACACCCATGGTGACTCGCGTGGCAAGCACATCGAGCAGTGTGGTCTTTCCAGCACCCGAAACACCCTGCAGATCAGTCATGCTTGGAACTCAACAGCAGGCGCCATCGAAACTCACCATGAGGGCAGTGAGCGTACCCGGCTTGACCCAGCCATCGACGTGGTCCAGAATCCGCCTCGGCTCCTTCTTGATCTTGATGTCGTAGACGACGTCCCTCCAGCTGAACACAGCCGTCTGCTTCTGGATGATACCCTCGTCCGCCTTGGCAGCTCCCGCTTTCTCGCTAGAGTTGCCCGCCGGTCGAGTCGAGTTGCTGTCCTGCGATTCCGCATCGCCCGGGTGCGCCTTGAGCAATTCCTTTGGGACCTGACCTCGCGGGTAGACCAGGATCTCTCCCTTGGACTTTTGCGCCGAGATGTATTCTGCAAATCAGCCAAGCCATCGCCGCACATGCTTGTTACTCACCCGTGGCAAAGAGATACACGCCAAAGAAGAAAATCATGAAGACAAACAGGATACCGACGTTCCTCCATTTGTGCGCGTGGTAGTAGCTCGCCGAGATGTTGAGGTATCGGTCTCCAGAGACCGACGTCTGTCCTTGCTCGGCGCCGACCGTGCCGCAGACGAACTGATCCCCGGTCTGCGTGTATCCCGGTCCGGTGGGCACATACTGGCTGCACACAAAGTCGCGGCCCGAGAACTCGTTGACCATGAGTGACTCGAAACCGTACGCGATCGGGTCGATGTAGTTGATCCAGCGCGACCAGCCGCGCATCTTGTTGACTGGGATGGCGAAACCAGTGTAGACAATGAGACCGACCATGATGACCGCTGCGGGCGTCATGGCCTGGACGAACTGGCGCGACAGGGCGGCAATCGATCGGAAGATCATGGACATGGTCAGGGTCGTGACGAAGGAGACGAACAGGAAGAAGAAGAAGGGTCCTGCGAGTGAGTATGGGCGCCGTTGGCCTAAGTGATAGCCGCACCTGGTTCTCGCCTCAGATTCGTCATGAAGTACAGCGTCAGATTAGTTACCAAGGCGCTCAGAATCTTGTTGGGCAGATCGGTTAACATGGACGCAAAGGCCTCGGCTGAGGAGTGGTAGCTGCCATTAGCACGCGCCATGTGCTGGGACTGATGGCCGACTCACAAGGCGTATTGCACGTGTTTCTCGACGATGGGTCGCTGCGCATACAGTGTCAAGATCTGGCTGTCAGCGAGTGTCTTGATAGTGAACGTTTCTCTGACTCACCTCGAGCGCTGCACCAAAGGCGTTGATGAGGATAGCAAAGAATAGCAAGGCACTACGCTGGTAGAAGCTGCCAGTGGTGGGTTCTGTGTGTCAGCGTCACCGAGTCTCAGGGACATTGGTAACTCACGCAAGTTGAAGAAAACCGAAGAGATGATAAGTGCCATGACGAAGTTGCCGAACAGTTGCGTGAGCACAAGACTAGGGTCGGCTTTCAGACGCCAGAACCCTCGTCGAAGACACAGCTTGATTTGGTCGCCGTACGACAGGGTGTAAGGGGACGCTGCTCGGCTGTCATGAGCTTCAGTCCAGGCATGAGCGGGTGACGACTTACGCCCTCTTGGCCTGCTGCATCCTCCTCGAAGTGAGGAACTGGTCGTATTTTTCACCGTCGAAGGGATGCCTCGACTCGAACGCCGCGATCTCCTCCTGCAGCGCCTTGTACTGCGGCGACTGCCTCCAGTAGTTGGCGAACTCTGCCGGAGTGTGCGGCACACGCGACTCCCATCCCTCCTTGGGCTTCCGCTCTGATGCGCTCGTGAGGGAGGTAAGGAAATCGGGGGTGGTCTGCTGCTCGGGGCAGTCGAAACCCATGTCAAGGAAGTACTGCTTGGCTTCGCCGATTCGGCCGAAGAAGATCTGCTCGCCCTCGTACAGGACAGTGACCTTGTCAAAGACGTCGTAGGCTGACTGCGGCGCTTGGTAGATGGCAACGACCGAGGTGGTTCCCATGAACTCGGCGCCCAGGCGAAGGTTCTTGCAGAACTCGATTGCATTGGCGGAATCGAGACCTCGGGTCGAGTTGTCCCAGCACTGCAGCGGTGCTCCGGCGAGGGCGGCCTCGGAGATGGACACACGTTTACGTCTGTGCGTCAGCAACGCGCACGGTAGGCTGTCTGGAAAGCGGCTCACTCTCCACCAGAGACACCTCGGATGAAGTCATTGCCCACCACGGTGTTGACGGTGTGGGAGATACCGAAAATGCTCATGATGACGGCCCGTGAGTGTTCCGCGAATTGTTGTCGGGTCAGACCCGGCGGCAACGTCCTGGGGGCTCGAGCCTCGGCCGCGAAGCTGTCATCAGCACACAAAAGTTTGCCTTTGGACCGGACTTACGCCAGGGTCTGGCCGACAGTCAAGTTAGGGAAGTGCACGTCGACCTCGGCCGTGTAAATGGCCTCTCCACGGAACTGGCCACGCATCTGCTCCGGCGTGATACCACGGTAGTTCAACGTCGAGTCTTCGTCGAGGTAGATACCGTTCATCTCTCCAGCAATCGTCTTCAAAAGAGTTGAACAACCACTGAACGTCAGCTGAAAGGACCCGGAGCATGTGGCGTTTTGCGCACCTTCCTGGGGGGCCAAGCACCATCAACATCTCTCCCGACTCAAGGACTCCATCGATTCCGTTCAAGATTTGCACTTTTCGCTTTCGATTCCCGATGAGATCTCGTGCAGTACTAGCCATCGACAGCGCGAGATTGCCCACTGTCTTCTGGTAATCTACTGTTAGCACTGTGCTTCAAGTGGGAAGAAGAGGGGAGGAGGGAAGCAGGGGGGAGAAAGGCCGGAAGGGACTCAAGGGGAGGAAAGGCTTCAGGTGTCTCCTTGCCACACTTCCTCTTTTCGCCCGCCATCTCTAGCACACATCCAGCTTAAAGCGAGTATCGAAGAACGCGACGAAGAGTGGAAGAGAAGGGAAAGAAGAGGGAGGGAAGGAGGAAGAACACAAGAGAGGGGGGGGGGG
>CAUG01000206.1:0-15301 GCA_000442785.1 Papiliotrema flavescens NRRL Y-50378
TCAAAGAGCTGGGACGCTTCGGAATCTGGCTTGTGCAGGTCTTTGTACAACGAAGGAACCTGGCTCTGGGACACTGAATCGAGCATTGACAGGTACTCGCGGGTGAACTTGACTGCGTCTTTACCTGAATGGTGAGCTTAACTGGCCCTACGGGACACTTTTAGGGGTCAAACCAAAGCAGAGTGGTAGAGGAGGGTACAAGAGGGACGGATCGGACAGTGGAGGAGCCCCGGACGATGCAAGTTCGCTCAGTACGGATCGCTCACCTTTGCCAGCTTCGATGTACTGTTTGAAGACCTTCGAATTGAGGAACGAAGATTCCTCGCTCGCCTTGGAGAGCGGCACAGTGGAGGACAAGGTACTGCCTGCAGAGCTCATGATGAATGTGTGCCAGTTGTGGGTGTACGTTGAGGACTGGCAGGGAAACCACCCAAGTTGCTGTGGTGAAGGTAAGACGGGAGAAGCGATACAGTGGCCCGAGGAGGCTATCATCACCCTCCTGACAGTACCATCTGGAAAGGCCTGCACCGATATACGGCTCCACCACGCCACTCCTTTCATGAACCTGCTTTCTAGCCCTTTCCATGGTGCGCATAGTGAACATTTCGAGGCGACCTTTGTCGCCACGTGCAAATCCCTGCGACAATGTTACAGGACTGCACATCGGTTGGGCAGTGGCGGCTTTTTCGCCGAGTGGGATGATCAGTCGCCCTCTGGAGGCCGGGGGTAGCTCGAGAACGCCGAGTCTCACTTGAGCTGTCCGGCAAGCGCTATGGGATGTGGAACACTGCTACGGACCCAGAGACATGGCAGCGGGGTCATAGCCTTGAATCGTTGGACAGCTCACCCCCATGCATAATTCTTCCGCGGCTGAACACTGCTATGTACGACTGTTATTCACAACTTCGATCCCTAAGTCCCAACAGCTCTAGGTCAAGTTGTGGGAATTCCAGTTGTCCAAGAACTCCGTCGATCCGTCAGCCAAAATTCCCGTCTCTTTGGTCGGCATGAAGATCGATCCTTTGGCCGGTTCTCTGATGGCTTTTGGCAAAGGCCTGATCTTGCAAGCTTTCGACCCGAGAACAGACGTAGCGGTCCCCGCGGTGCCGACAGTTTGCCCATCTGCGGTCTTGTCATTGTCCGGCAGCCCGGAGAAGGTGTTGGTCGAATTGTTGGACGGATTGGTGGACATGATGTCTGACTGCTCTCGTCTTAGTGCGACGTGTACGGGTGGCAACGGGAACCGAGAGGGAGACATTTATACCCCTCCGTCTCTGCAGTATGCCACGCTCCCCGTGCCTTCGGTGAACCACTCGCAGAACCCGAACTCGCAGGGCGCGCGGAGGACATGCACCGCATCAAACGTGTCTGAGCCCTGGTATCGCGCCTCGGGCCCAGAGTGACCCGCGTGGAGGCCGTGTGGACTGCCGAGCCGGCTTTTGCCATGTCGGCCCGGAGGGGAGGTCTTCTTCGGTCACGCCATGGCCGACGGCTTGAAGCCTAGTCCGCCTCAAGCCTTTTCGCCCGAGGGCATGTGCTGTCGTTCTCCCAGAGCCCATAGAAGGCAATGCCGCCGTTTGCGCCCTTTCTCGTGGACAGCGTGGGGTCTTCACAAAGTGAGGAATACCCCCATCAGCGCTGAAAGTCTACCGCAAGGGGCAGCTTGAAGTGAGATGAAGATCGATCGTGAGGGAATCCATGTCGGCAGAAGAGTGTCTGCACGATCGATGTCGTTTTGCTGCTCGTACGATGTACTACATCAAAATTCTCTCGGTGTGCACCCTGGCAAGTACAGACCGTTACTGTCGTGACAGACTTCGTGCATTCCGCTTTGTGAGATCTTTCACGCCTACTGTTTCCCATTTTGTTTCTGCCAGTCCCGAATCGCCTCCGCCAGCCTCTGCATGCCCAGCTCGGCATCATTGTCGAGGTCAACAAGGGAGAAACTCGTCCGGACATGCGAGCTCTTTCGTCCATTCGGGTAGAATCTGCTTTCAGCCCAAATCCGATCAACGCGACATCTCGCGGCGTAAAACGGCAAGGACTAACGAGTACCCTGGAACCGCGAGCACACCCTTGGCGAGAGCCTCAGTTCGCACGAGGGCATAGCTGTCGGTCACGCCCGCGGGGGACAGGTCAAGCCACAAGAACATGCCCGCGGTGGGGCTCACCCATTTGGCGAGGCCGTCAAGGTGCTTGTGCGCCAGATCCTCGAACCGCTGCCTCCGCTCCGCGTAAAAGTCCGCCACGTGCTGTGCGTGATTAAGGAAGCCCTCAACGCCCCCTGCATCGTCAGAAATATGCAGGAGTCTTCGGATGCGAGTGCTTACAGTGCTTGACCAGGCGGTACGCGACGGCCTGAGAGACCGCACTGGAGTGCAAGCAAGCGCCTGCGGTCAGTCTTACGTCGAGGTGGTCGGCAAGCCGCGTACCCGCAGTGAGCACGTCAATGGCGTGTAAGATCTCTTTGGGTCCAGACGCGAATCCCAGTCGCATGCCCGCCGCGAGCAGCTTGGAGAATGAGTCAAAGCGCAGAACGTGGCCTCCTTCGGGGAAGACCTCTGTCTCGAGCTCGAAATAGCTCGGGATCCTTTGCTGCGCGAGGTAGTCTTGCGTCAGCTACAATCGATCTTCGTTACGAGTCCGCCCACAATAAGGGTCGTCTGAAATCAGCTTTGGCACATAAATCGTCGCTTGGCTCACCTTCCAGCAGAAGCAGGTGGTACTTCTTGCACACTTTCAACACGGCCAGCTTCCGCTCTCTTGAGTGCGAGCATCCGGAGGGATTACAACCTGTCGGGTTGACACTATACGTCAGCTTTGACACTCTCTCAGTGAGAGGCGTCACGCACTACACGACTCGTGGGCGCTTCTCGTCTTTGGGCCAGTTCGCGAGCGTCTGCTCCAGGTTCTCCGCCGAGATACCCTCCTCATCCACCTCGACCTCTGACGTGAGCCCTTGCACGACGGGAATAGTTGACATCTACCGATGGTCTTCGCTTGGAGGTTCTTTAATGGCGGGAGGATACCAGCGTACACCGGCGTCTCGATTAAGACGGGGTCTCCCGGATTGAGCACGACGCTGAACGCCTGGATGTCAGACGATAATCCGGTTGGAGTGACTCCCATATGCCTGGCCCACCTTCGCCATGAGGTCCTGTGACCCCGTTCCGACATTCACGGTCCAGCTCCCATCCTTCGCGCGGCCATGAACCGCAGATTGGAATCTTTCGAGCCATGCCCGAAACGTGGCCAGTCCCGGCGTAGGCCCGTATTGCAAAGCAGCGTCCAGGTCGGCTCCGTCGATGGTCAGAGCCGTCGGAGGGCTATTCTCGGTGAAGGCTTGACCAAGGGGCGGCTTGAGGTTGAGCGTGATGCTTTCGAAGGGGAAGGTCGTAGGGTTTGGCTTGCCCGCGCTGAGGTCAGCGTAAGCTGCAGGTGATCATATAACGCTACACCCACAGCTGCTCGTCAGTCTTGGATCGCATGGTCCACGTGCCGACTCACGAAAGATACAACGCCGGGATTTTCGTGGATCAACAGACCTCGGACTGCCGTCAGCGTCAGTCTGTCGCTCGGTCCGATCAGCAGCACCAGCAGCCCAATGGGCAACAGGGTGCCGGTATCCTTCGCAGAGGCGAAGTCTTGCTTCCAGACAGACAGACGACTCACTTCCGTCGATCTCGCTGACTCGAGCCTTCTCGTTCAGGAAGTACCCCTTATGATACGCCTCGTTGTGCTGAGGGGTGCTCGTGCCAGTCGCGGGCTGGACGATCGTGATGCCGTTGGTATCCATTGAAGTAGTAACCATCGTGGTAGGAGGCTGCAAGAGCGATCGGTGATCAACGAAGGAGCGTTGACAGGTCGCGCAAGGACAGTAACAAGTTTGACAATGGGCGGGCGGCTACTGGCGGGATGAGCCTGCAGAGATTGACCTGGTGCGGAGTGATTGCACTGGCTGTCACGTAGTCTAAACGAGTCAGATAGATGGCAGTGGGAGAGCCACAGCGAAGAGTATGAGAGAGATGAAGAGATATACAAGCCCGAGTCGAAAGAATGACTGACCAGCATACGCGTACTCGATATGTGCTCCCAGTTGGCGGGACGATCTCCCGACCGACTCCGTTGACGCCGGCGGGACGTGCCTTCGGCTAACTCCGACCGGGAGGGGATCTGTGCGCCAAGCGCTGCTAACCGCCCGCTCCGGAACTGAGCGCCCATCTCGGGTCTCACTCGTAGCCCGAGACGCCATGCATGCGTGATCGACTCGGCCAACGAATGCTTCAACTGTACGGCTCAATTTACATGTCTAGTGCTACAATGTGAACGCCATCGTGACCTGTGCTGCGCAGACCAATTGCAGTCTGTAGCCTCAAGACCATCCTCCACATTCAATACGACTCGGATCCCCCATTCAGCCCTCTGACTTGTGCCATCGACTGCTAGACTTCCTCTCCTCCAGCTCCATCGCCCTTTTGTGTTTCCGCTTTCGGTGCCAATACAGCCATATGGCAGAAGCGATGGCCAAAGGGACAAGGACTAGTCTTAGCACCAGCGATAGACACCTCTTCCACCAAGGGGAACTCACTAAACACCGCGGCGATCCACGTATTGTCCGAGGCCCAGTCCACAAACGACTGGCTGCAGTCGGCTGTACCTTCGCAGCTGTCGTACGCGTTTCCAAGCTGTTCGATTGCTCCTGGACCAGACGAGGTGGGCTCGGCGGGTGTGGTGCTGGTCCCGGTGTCGGCGGCTATAACCGCTCGGCTCGTTGTCGAGGGCGGTGAAGTCGAAGACTCGGCCTCCGTGTCTTCTTCCTCGTTCCTGTTGCTCGTAGCGGTCGTTGTGGAGGTGCTGGTGCGGGACGAAGTAGTTGTCGGCGAGCTCGGGGAAGCAGGAGGCGTGGTCGTCACCGCGGAATCGGCCAGATCATCCGCCGCCTCTTGACGTGGCTTCAGCAAAATAGGCATGGCGGTCTGCGCTCTGAATCTGCTCTTTTGGGTGATGGGCAGGGCCGCAAGGCGATTCTTGGCTTGCCGATTGATTGGATGCTGCGGAGCTAGCTTGACAGTAACAGCTACCGCGGGCAGAGCCAAACGTCTTGTCAGTACCGGTCAGTGAAATGTCACCTATCTGACATCCTTTCACGCCTGCGCGCGACGCGTCGCACATGTCTCCCCTCACGCGCCAGAAAGGACTGATCCGGCAGTCGCGTTTAGCCTGTGGTGACCTTTCGCTGATACTTGTACAGCTGGAGCATTGGACGATGACATCACCTGTGTACCCGTCGAGTCATGGCTTATCTCCTGCTCATTCGCCATCGGACATAGTCTTCTGGTAGTACCCCGCCCCAGCGGCCATCCACCTCGTCGTACCGATCCAAGCAGAACAGCTCAATTCCTCGCCGAGGAGTGAAGCGCAGTCGCCAGACCGCCGCAGCAGGTAAAGGATCGTCTTCTGCCAGGCCGTATTCCGGTGTCGGATCTGTGGAGAGCACATGGAAGAGGAGGTGCTGTATCGTCGCGTTGAGGAAGTGCAGGCACGGCGCGGATGACCACTGGGGACGCTGCGTTGCCGCGATGCTTCAGTCAGCGAAATCATACCGTCGCGGGGCTGGGCGACTCACAAGGCGGGTATTGACTCGGTGTTGAATTTGCGCTGAGATTGCACGACTCCCGCTTCGGTTCGGAACCCAATTTCCACGGTCTGCAGCTCAGCATCAGATCAGCACATTTCGGCTAAGAAGCTTACTGGAACTCCGAGAAGCCATGACTGCGCCCAATGTTTCAGAAGCTTTCTGCGACGTCAGCATGCGCCTGTGTGGGGGTGTGGGGGAGTCAAGTGCTCACTTGTGAAAGACAGCTTCTTGCCGCTCATTCTCGATCACCTTGTTCGTCTTCAGCTCCACACATTTGTCGAGCCCTGGATGGTCGTCGCCGACCTCGGCTATCGTCATCGGATGTCAGGCGCACCGTTGGCAGCTCACCCTCGACGCAATCCACCTCGCCGCCGAGGCACAGAGGATACTCGCCTATCGCGGATCGGACGACGCTTTCAGGTCAGCCCCGAGCGATAGCTAGTTTACAGTGCTCACTTGCACCACTGCATCCTCAGCCCCTGCCGGTGATACTATCCACCAAAAAAACTTACCTGGACATTGGTATTGACGTCGCCGGACCACCCGTCGGGATCGTCATCTCTCGGCTCGACGCCCTCGGTCGGTATTGTCGAAAAGCTCTCGTATGAGTAGCCCATGTACGTCTGCCTCGCATAGTCGCCCTGGCCCCTTGTTCTGCTGTCTCAGCTCACGACGTAAAGCTCGATTCAGCATACCGCTTGGCTTTGGCCTCTGGGGGCTCATACTGCTCGAGGTAGACCGATCCAGCCAGCGCTAGCGCGGTCATCTCCCAGCCTTCACGATCTTCGAACGGCGCGGTCATGATTCTGCCGTTAGCTCAATCTGCGCCCGCGGACACCATCATGAACAAACACACCTCGTCACCATGCCTCGCCACGTAATGATCCCTCCTCTCCTCTCAGCTTGGTCTCCTCGCTCTTCCACCTCTCGCAGCGCCTCGCACAGTCCGTCCAGGTGCTCGTCGATGCTCTCATCCCGCTCTATACGCCGCTCGAAGCCGTAGTTCAGATCACTACCAAGCGGGGCGGGAGAATAGTAAGCCATAGATGAGTCATCGTGTTGTATGCTCCGGTCGGGGAGGTGTGAGTACGTCGTGATGAGCGCCGGCCGGCGGTATACCGGTGGAGGGATCGCCAGGTCCGCAGGAGGCAGGGCGAGAGGGAAGCTCGACCTGGGAGTGTAGGACATGGCTTTGGGTCTAGGTCTGGCTGAGGCTGTGTAGCGATGCCTTTTGAGGATGCCGATCAGCCGGGTTGGGGTTCTTGGCTGGATATGCATGCAGCACGCGTTTACCGTGGACAGAGTTGTCGGTTGTGGGTGTTCAGTTACGCGAAGATGAAGCTGGGTGGAATTACCCGAAGAGGAAATTATGCCGAGATGCATCGCAATCGCCACTCGATGACGAGAGCTAGCTAGAACCGCGCACGGCCGACACCGACACCAAGCTGCTCAAGCATCCATTGCGCACACTCATAGCACTCCTTCCTTTTCCCTACGCACAGCATCCATCCACTGTCACTATGTTCTCAGCAGCAGCGAACCCTTACGACGAGATCATCAGTGCGTATCTCGTCTTTCCCTCCGCGACGAGCCCAATATAGTCCTCGTTCTCATGTTGTTCGTCCCGCTGACTCCACAGCCAAAGCGACGGATGAGAACCTGGCCTCCGAGGACTGGGCACTGAATCTCGAAGTCTGCGACAAGGTATCTGGTGAGGGGCAGCCTGGGTGAGTCATCCACAAGATGCCCACGTATAGCCTGACTGATCTACAGCGCTCGCAACGCGGTGGCCGCCCTGCAGAAGCGGCTGGCACACCGAAACCCGAATGTGCAGCTTTATGCCTTGGAGGTGAGCTGGTGGCTCAACATCCGTTGTCCGAGCTCATGTGTAGCTGGCGAACACTCTGGCTCAAAACTGTAGCAAGCCGCTACTGGAGGAGCTATCGTCGAGGCCATGGACTGGAGCTCTGGATCGATTGATCAATGACCGGGTATGTTGTCCTGTGCTTCCCGATGGGAGCTTAAACGCAGACTACCGCTGCGCCGGTGAAGAAGAAGGCGCTGGGGTACATCAAGGCGTGGGCAAAGCAGTTTGAAGAGACTGGGGACCCAAACCTGGGCATTATGGGGGAATATTACGACCAGCTTCGCGCTAAGAGTGAGCAGACCGTCCAGATCTGCTATAAGCTCAGATTGATATTCCAGACATGACCTTTGACGAGCCCGAGCCGGCGCCCGAGACTCTCGTGAGTGATCCACCGTCTCCCTCGCATCGAGGCTAATTGTAGATTGATGAGCGTCAAAGGAGGGAAGACGAGGAGCTCCAACGAGTCCTCGAGCTGTCGAAGCAAGACAAGGGCGGCCGAGCTACGTATCAGCCTTCGGCAGCCAATGACGGATCGTCATCATCCGCCGCCGCGGCTAGGCAGTCGTCGCACCACCACCAACAGCCGTCGTACAACCCCCCTCAGCCCGCCTACGTCCCGCCCGAGCCGGAACCAGCACCGGTCGATATCAACAGCGCGACTCGCGTGCGAGCCTTATATACGTTCACATCGGCCGAGGTCGGAGAGCTCAATTTCGAGCGAGGAGACGTGATCAAGGTGCTGGATCGAGGCTTCCAGGAGTGGTGGCGGGGTGCCTGTAACGGGAGGATAGGAGTGAGTCGCTGACGTGTGCAGCGCTCAACGAGCGCTTATGATCAGATCTTCCCGGTCACATACGTAGAGGCCATGCCGGAGCCGTCTCCGCGCGAGCTGCAAGAGGAAGCACAGGCAGAGGCAAAGGTGTTTGCATCGCTTGGTACGTACACTTGGATAGTTGGACTAGCCGACGCTGACTCGTAGGCCTGGTCGACCAGCTCTTGCAAGCGTTGAAGGCGATTGACCCAAGCAAGGGGGAGCGGATCGACGACTCGCCTGAAGTCGAAGTGAGTGCAGTGATCTGACTGGGACGGCACCGCTGACACCGCAGGGCATGTATCAAGCCAGCGTAGAGCTGCAGGGGCAGATTAATGACCTGATCAAGAAGTACTCGGATCAGAAGGGTCAGACAGGTCGTCCGCGGGCATTACTTCAGAGCTGATGGTCAGCCGAGCTCGAACATATGAACGCCAACTTTGTGCGCGCAATCCAGCAATATGAAGACCTGCGACGCGGCCCCGCTGCTCAGCCCCGTGAGCAGCTCGATGTTCCGTAACTGGGCACGAGCTGACAGGCAGAATACGGCTACGCACCTCCACCGCATGACCCGTACGCCGGCCAACAGCACCCTCAGCAGCCTCCAGCCCTGGCCCAACAGCATTCGTACGACCAGAATGGATATCCCCCGCAGCATCAGCCATACCCTCAGCAGGCGCCTTCGATCCACTCGCCCGACGCACAGCAGCCTCCATACGCCCCACAGCCCGACCCATACCAGCAGGGCCAACAGGGCCAGCATCAGTCTTTGCCAGTGCCCCAGCCGCACCCTTACCAGGGGCCCACTTCGCCTCAGCAGCAGCAGCAGCAGCAGCCGGCCTATGCTCCCCAAGGCGAGACCGCTCCGGCCCCGGGACAGTTCTACCAGCAGAACGTCGCCTCCCAAGCGAGCTTGCACCGAGCACCCACCGGTGCGCCTGACCTCCCACCGTCGGGACCGGGACCGCACCGTAACAACACCAACCCCGGTGCGGCGGGTCTCGGCGCCGGCAATGACGCCGAAGCAGAACACCGAGCGGCGTGGGACGCGTACTATGCTGCGCAGGCGCAGGCACAAGGACAGCAGCACGGACAGGCGCCGGAGGGCGTGCCGCAACCGGCGTATGGCGCGTCGCCGTACCCTGCTCAAGGTGACGCAGGCCAGGCGGGCCAAGCGGGACTTGGGCACCCCGGACAAGTGCAGCCGCCGTGGCAGGGCCACCGAGCGGCTTCGGGCGGGAGTGTCGGAGGCGTGACGGGCGGGATGGAGCGGATGAGTGTGCACGGGCAGTAAGCGCGTACAGTAGGGGATGAAATGATCTGGTACGTGGATGCTTATGATTTGATGTATGACTTGACGCGCTGGTCTGGGGTGCCGATGCGGGATCTTGGCTGTTGTTCCACCCTGGGAACTGAGTCACATTCACAGGGAAGCGGAGCTACTGGTGTTGTCCGTTGTTTGCGCTTTGGCAGCTTGCTGCGGTCGGGCGATGGCACACTTTCAAATTGCATTCCGATCTTTTCCTAAGTTGTGTACAACCAACCAACTACCTACATCTGCAAGTTGCCCATCTTACCCGCGAGCCCTCCAGCGCCCTTGGCAGTGACCGGCCAGATAACGAGCTTTCCGTCCCGTCCCGCAGTAGCCACCTTGGACACCTCACCGCTCGCTCCCCACTCGTACGCGTCCACCCACGTAATCGAGTTCTGGTGCACAGTGAGCAACAGCCCATCGGGGCCGACGGCAGCTCCTCCGCTGGCGGACGTGGGCTTCGCGCCTGGCACGGGCGGGCCGGTCTGGCCTCGCGAGTCGGCCTGCTTGAATCGGTTGAACGCCTCGTTGTTAAGTCGTCCGACACCGCCGGTGGGCCGCGCGCCCGTCGCGGACGGGGTGAGCGATCGCGAGCCGGCAGTGGCGGGGTCGTCGAGCGAGTGCGAGAGGGCCCAGCCGGACTCGTCGCCGGAGTAGACAACCGGCTGGCAGTCGTGACCCGCAGCGATGAGGCTGTTCTCCGAGATGAACGTCAGGGACAGGTAGGGCAGGGACGGGAGACGAATGGAGATATGCGCAGCGGGGGGCTGGCCCGGCGCAGAGGGGTAGACGACGCTGATCGACGAGTCGTGCGCTGACGTTAGCTGACTCTCCTGCCTGCACTCAGCAGCTCACCGGTATACGCGAGGATGTTGCCCGACGGGGAAAACGCGACATCGTGCACCCATCCGCCATTGGGGCTCGAGAACTCGCCGCAGATCGTTCCGAATGGGAGCTTCTCTCCCCAGGCAGTCGGTTCCGGTCTGACCGTCAGCTTGCGTTGAACGAGATTCGGCTAGCTCACTTGGCATCAACGCCCTTGATAAACGCCGAATACACATAAGCCTTTGCATCCGCCGCGCCGGCCGCGAGCAGCACATTGTTCGGGTGCCAGTCGATTGAGAGCACCGTCGATCGCAGTGGCTTCTTGATGTGCTTGGACACCCACCAGTTGTTCTCCTCGTCAAAGGAACAAACGGCGATGGTTCTGCGCGTGAGATGCTGCGCAATGCTGGGTCGAGATGGGCAGCTCACCTAGCTCCACTTCCGACGGCGAACTTGTCCTCGTTAGGCGACCACTTGACGCATGTAGCAG
This sequence comes from Papiliotrema flavescens NRRL Y-50378, assembly GCA_000442785.1. Taxonomy (NCBI): domain Eukaryota; kingdom Fungi; phylum Basidiomycota; class Tremellomycetes; order Tremellales; family Rhynchogastremaceae; genus Papiliotrema; species Papiliotrema flavescens. The sequence goes on from CAUG01000206.1 coordinate 10,944, forward strand.
CTCGGTTGATTCGGAGGAGGACGAGCGCCGGCTTCCAGCCTTGTTCGGTTGGCGTCCAGACGTACGCGTTTCGGTCTTGCGAGCAAGTTACGATTCGGTTGGTCTGCGGCGCCCAGGATATGGCCGTGATCAGCTTGTCGTGCTGAGTGTTAGCGAGTGTAGCATCCAAACCCGAAACTGCGACAGTAATCCGGGCAGACGATGCGGATTCGGAACCGAGATAAAAACATACCTCGGCCAGGGTCTGGGTGAGCTGCCATTCCTCGCCCGACTTGCTGTAGATCTGCGCCTCGTTGTTGTTCGGGCTGACCACGACCTCTGAGTCTCAGTACGAGCATGCAAGGGGACTCATGCTTATACGCACGAGAACGGTCGGGGCTGAAGGCGACGCCGGTGAGCGGACCGAGCGAGAGCTGGTGGACTTCAGGAGCGGACATAGCGATTGTTGTGTGGATATTTAAAAGCAAGTGAGCAGGATAAGCTGGAGAGGACTCTATCAGTCTACAACTCCGTGGATGGCACAGGGGTATAGCAGGTTGGATGAGTGTGGAAGGAAGAAGCGACGAAAGCAACGGTGCGAGCATCAATAGCGGTGAGAGTGAGCCTGGCGATGACGACGAGCGGCGCTCGAGATGCCACGTCAGAAACTTGCTTATCACCGCCTGGGTGTCTCAATGATCCGCAAGATTACTGGGATCCCTTTCACCGAGGGCTAGGCAAGCCGACATGCATACTCACTGCGAGGCTAATGGCCGAGCGCCATGAGGCACTCCCTCCGTGTATGCTCAGAACAGTATGCAGTATAGATGCATGAACCACTTGAGTCAGACACGCCTCTGACGAACACCTCACTCACCTCGCGTCCACGCGCGCCGCGTTACATTCTGAAACGCGAGTGACGTCTGATGTTTCGCCACCGTCAACAGTGCAGCCCCTGTCTCTTCCCGCTCTTTCTGACCCGCCCATCAGTAGACTACGCCCACTCCCGATTTTCGCTCGAGGCGCTGTCGTCTTCGTCCAGCACCATCAGCGTAGCAAGGACGTGACCCCATGACGCCAGCAGTCCGCAGTGGAGTTGAGGCCTGACATTCCTAGACGCGTTCACGCATAAATACGGCAACATCATCGCAGTAGTCACCACTCGCTCACCTGGCGTCGTGGTCCATCGCCAGTCCGACCGACGAATTTGTACCAGTCCAATCATGGCTCCGCCGGTGACACCTACCGGCCGATCCTGCTGCGCGCCGGAAGCTGTATCGCCCATAGCCGCCAGGTCACCATTGCCCGTCGCGTCCTCGTCCCGCCTGTCTCCGCCACGCGCAACTACCACGGCCTCGACCCGAGGACGTCTCAGCCGATCTTCCTCCTCCAAGTCCGATCTGTCCGCATCGAGTGACATGCGACAATGGACACCCACGCGCGCCGTAGCTCTAACAAGCATCGAAGGCAGAGAGGGTCAGGGGAAGGTGACTGCGAGGGAGGCGTTGGGCGACGCTGAGCGAGGCCTGTCATCACGTGAGCTGATTTCTTCAGCGTATGATCGAAGCTCATGGCAGTATTTGTCGAGAATGAGAAGATTGTGGGCACGCGCGAGTCACGTCCCAAGCGGAGCAGCAAGACCTGGGGAGGGACGTTCGTCAGAGGTGCGATGAACGCCGGGGTGTTCGGGGCGGCCCTTGGCTTGTAAGCCTCCTTTCCCTCCGTCTTCGCAAAGCTGATGCGCAGGACCGCATACCGGATATGGAATGGCGAAGAACGCGACGCAGAGTCTTCTTCCACTTCAGCCGCATCGGTGTCGTCGAGCAGAGACACCATATCCGATTCGTCATGTTCCTCCGCCAGCACAAGTGCTGGGCCGTCTTCTCTCCGCTCTCGGCCTGATTCCGTCGAGTTCCCGCCGCCGCCTACGTATAGCGAATCGAGCCATCACGAGCTGATCCCATCGAACTCGACAGTCAAGGACGACGCGGCATGGAAGGATCTAGCTCACGGCGGAGAGATGCCGAATCACACGGCCGTGGCGCACTCGCGTACATCCAGTAAGACGTCTCCTCGCCAACACCGGCATCGGCAACGTATGTCCCGAGGGAGGATATCGAATGTACCCACACGGTCCGTTGCGAGTATAACAATCGAGGACATCTTGTTGCCTTCTTCGGATCAGCCGCCGCCTTCCGGTGCGATCGATCGTTCCGGTCCCGAGCGGGATGCGCACATGGGGGAAGAAGCCGAACATGCGGTGTACGAGGACGATGAGGGCCTGGACCCGCGTGAGATGTTGCGGCGGCTGGACGCGATGGGGGATACGCTTCAGGCAATGATTGCGGATGCGAAGAAGGCTTTGGCGCTGCCCAGTCCGATCGTAGTGGACACAGAGGGATGGGAGGATGAGCTGCCCGTATCGGGCAAGAAGACTCGCCGGCGGAAATTGACCAGCGATATCGCGCTGTGATCGGACAGGCGCATGTAAGTACAGGCAGATAGTTGTATACGATACTGTATACTCGACGACTCTTAAAACGAACCGCACCAGTGTCATCTATGCGACCGGATCAGACGATCCATCCTTGGCAACAGAGCGATGTGCGATGGCTCGACGCCCGGCTCGAAGCCCGTCTCGCGGTTTTCGGAACGCTCTCGACCTCTGTTCTTCGCGTCTACTGTCTACGGGCTGCCGCATTGCGCGCACCTGCACAGATTCGAGCACATTCGCCAAGCCCGGTGTATATGGCCGGTGACGCCTCGCATTACGCGGGGCAGAAAGGATCCCGTATGGCCATGAGCTCCATGATATCCCTGCATGTCAGTCGCGCGGCGTGCGCGAAATCGCTAGATACGAGATCCGGCCGGCTATGGCTCACACGACGCCGAGGGAGGTAACGCGGTATGTCATTATAACAGGGTGGGGTAATGACACCTGGTTATCCTTTGTGCAGACCATCGCGTCGAACATGGCAGTGTCGATGGCGTGCGCGCATCCGGGAATGTTATGAGCGCGAGGAGGGGGCCTGCTTTACCCTCACTCGTCCAATCCTCTCCTAGCTCAATTGGACCCCTGTGGACTCACTTCCGGTCTGCACCACGCCATCTTGCCACAACCCGATCAACGCTGCATCACGCCTACACAAGCATCGTCATCAGCAGTACATCGCCATGGGCAACGTCTCGGTGAGTGGCCACCATACGCCGTGCTTGTCTCTGATCCTAGCCAAACAGAAAGTCCAAGGCGGAGAAGAAGAAGGAGAAGCACGACGAAGCGATGAAGCATGATCCGAAGAACCACCACGTCGCCGTTGAAAAGAAGAAGGGCGGCAAAGGCGCGAAGGGCAGCAAGGGTGGCAGCCCGACGAGCCCCAAGGGCCACGTCGCAGTCGTGGAGGTGAAAGTGTGACCCCGCTGGGGATCGCTCCGGTGTCATCCGTCTTGATCATCTGTATCAGTACTTCTAGCCGTGCCTTGCTGTCGACCCATGTATCATGCCACGAGATCACGTTCCGCTTTCCAAACGTCCACTTGACGGAGCAGAGTAGTGATGCAGTGGTGTGTACATGTCTCGTACAATGTCTCACATCGGCGTCGGAGGCACATCATCCGCGTACAGCGGCGGGAAGTTCTCCAGTGGTTTCCTGCGCATCAGTCACGCCCTGTCAGAGGACAGCATCCGCTCACTCGCGGACGTTCCACACGTCCTCGCTGCTCGGCCCGACCCGTCTCTTCGCCCACCACTCCGCTCGCCTCTTCACCCACAGCTCCCGCCTCGTCTCCATCTCCTCCGATTTCAGCGACAAACAGTACTTGAAATCGGCCCATTTGTACGTGCAGTCGCGGTACGTCCCGTGCCGATACAGATTCCGGAGTTGCGGGCCGAGGGCATAGCACATGAGGAACTCGTCCCTGCGATTAGGAATGGTTCTGCGCCGAGCGGCCGAGGAGCGTCACTCACATGAGCGACATGCACGAGGGCAGCTCCTCTGTCGTAGGGTACACCTTGTCCTGGTACTTTTGCTCATCCTCCACCGTCCGCTCCCACCGGCTCTTCGCCTGCGCTGCTGTCTCCTCCGCCGAGCGCTCGACCGGCGCGGGTGAAGCCGGTGCAGCCGATACAGCAGCCGTAGCCGCTGCAGCCGCAGCCGAGGTCGATGACTCCGCTTCTGAGGATGCTGCGCTGAAAGGCCACATGATATCGTTGTCTGAGTTGCACAAGCACAAGTTACCGACTTTTGCAGTATGACCTGTGGTCCGAATCAGTCTCCCGGCTAAATGTCGGTTGAATCGCTTGCACACAGCACGCACGCGGCGATGGCCGAAGGCCGTGTTTGTCACGCCCCGAATGTTCGGTTGCGCACCCACCCACCCAC
>CAUG01000207.1:0-18869 GCA_000442785.1 Papiliotrema flavescens NRRL Y-50378
GGGTGGTGGGGCTGGTGAGGGTGGTGGGGGTGGCGCTAAGAAAGAGGAAGGAGCGAGCAAGACCGCGCACGACACAGTGGTTGGCATTCTCAACAAGAATGCAGATCGTGGGCGTGGGGGTGGTCGAGGTGGAGGTGGAGGTCGTGGCGGTGGGCGCGGCGGTGGAGGCGCTTCACGGGGAGGCGCAGCGAATGGCGGGGGACAAGGGGCGGGCTCGGCGTCTCAGGCGACACCGGCGGCGTCTCAAGCGCGTATAGACATGTAGCACGTGGAGTTGCATCAGGTAGCATGAGTAGCTTGGCAGCTACGAGTAGAGTATGGCAGTGAGCGGCAAGAGCGGTCGGTGTCTGCCCGGCTGCGGGTATATGCGACGACGGTGACCGGAATTCGGACCTTGGTCGCGACTCGCTCCCCCGGCTAACCATCTCTTGACATCGCCCGGCATCGCATGCTATTCTCGATCACACTCATTGACCTCACCAACATCATATCCCCCATCATGTTCACCCGCAGTGTAGCATCGGCCGGCAGAGCGAGCCATGTCACCATGCGACCCCTGATCGCCAGGCGGCACATGGCTAGTGCGTGCACAGGGGTTCGCTTTCGGTGTGCCCCGGCTAACAGCAGAATTCGCCGATTATGACTGGGAGGCAGGTCTACCCCTAACTCGTAATGGCCTTGAAGCTGAACTGAGCATGCAGGACCCGTTGAGGATGAAATCTTTGCTGTCCGATGAAGAGGTCGCCATACAGTGAGCGATCGTGTCACAACGCTGAGCTGATGCCAGCGAGACCGCGAAAGACTACTGCCAGGCCCAGCTTCAGCCCCGGGTGACCGAAGCAGCGCGAACGGAGGGCTTTGACCCGAAAATCATGAAGGAGATGGGCGAGCTTGGACTGCTGGGCGCAACAATTCAGGGATACGGTTGTGCTGGGGTCAGCAGCGTGGCGTATGGCTTGATTGCGCGAGAAGTCGAGCGGTAAATCCAGGAGGATAGTGGGCATACCACTGACCGACAGAGTCGATTCGGGATATCGTTCTGCTATGTCTGTGCAGTCGTCTCGTAAGTGAATACCCCAATGTCCACTTATGATCAGTCGTGATGCACCCGATCAACGAAGTGAGACCGAGCTTCCGATATGCACGGCAACCAGGCTCACCCCCAGTTCGGAAGCGATCAGCAGAAGGAGAAGTATCTGCCTCAGTTGGCGAAGGGAGACATCATCGGCTGCTTTGTAAGCGATCAATCTGCTACATTGACCACCCGCCAACCGCAGGGGTTGACTGAGCCCAATCACGGCTCAGACCCGTCTTCGATGGAGACCACGGCAACAAAGACGAGCGATGGATGGGTATTGAATGGCAGCAAGACATGGATTACCAATGCTCCCGTCGCTGACCTGTTTGTCGTCTGGGCTCGTGTGGTGGAGAACGGGGAGAAGGGCAAGATCAGAGGATTCCTAGTTGAAAAGGTACAACAGGCTGCGTACATACGAACGAAGCTGAACCCAGGGAACTCCCGGCCTTTCAGCCCCGGCGATCAAGCATAAGCTCGCCCTGCGCGCATCGATTACTGGATCTATTTTCATGGAAGATGTCAAGATCGCCGACGATGCCCTGCTGCCCAGATCCGGCGGTCTGGGATCGCCATTCTCTTGCCTCAACAATGCCCGCTACGGCATTTCATGGGGAGTAATGGGCGCCTTAGAAGATTGCATCGCTCGCGCTAGGGACTATGCTCTCGAGAGGTGAGCTGGACAGGCCTTTTACAGTGTTGACATCAGGAAACAATTCGGCAAACCCCTCGCCTCGTATCAGCTGGTGCAGAAGAAGCTTGCCGACGCCTTGACGGCTTCGACTGTTGGCTTGCTCGCCTCACTCCAGCTCGGGCGTTTGAAGGATGACGGCAAATGGGCGCCGGACATGGTCAGCATGATGAAGCGTAACAACTGCGACATGGCGTTGCAGCACTCTCGGATCTTGCTGGACGTGCTTGGGGGCAATGCCTGCTCCGACGAGTGAGCTTGATTAATGGTCGCAACAACTGACAAACAGGTACCACATCGGCCGGCACGTCGTCAACTTGCAAGTAGCGAGGACATACGAGGGCACACATGTGAGTCTTCTAGAAGAGCCGGACTCGCGCTGACGTGCAGGACATTCACAGTAAGATCATACCCGGCTCAATTATGACTGCTCACATACAGCGCTCATTATCGGCAAAGCCATCACTGGCATTCAAGCTTTCTCGTAAGGGCCGAGTGCCCAATGTTATCTCAATGCATATTGTACTATCACAATGCTGATGGTTCCTCTTGTCTAGTCTTGCCGAAATTGACCGCAAAGTCGTATATGCCCAGGAAAACGGCTCCACCGAACGAAATTGCCAGTGTCCTAGGTTGCCATCCACGAAACAATGCGCTGAATCCCTCGTTTCGGGCGATAGCAAGTAGCCGCGGTGGGAAAGAGAGGACCGAGGGCGATTGTTGTGTTCCTGTCGAATTCGCGGTGGTCTTTGATGAGCCATCTTCTCAAATGCGACCGAGTCACACCTACTCGTGCTTCCAGCATGACGCGGGTCTTGACCACGTCAAGTGGCGTCGTCGATACCGCAGCGACCCCTCCTGCGATCATTCCACACACGGCTGCTTCGCCTGGCGATGGCCGCTTGCCTCCCAGGAATCGCCGTGACAGTTGGGCTTTGAGCCCCTCGTATAATGGAAACTGGATCGAGGTGAACGGCAACTGTCGTCAGTGACAGCTTGTCTCCCACGTCTACTCACTTCTCGTGCTATTGTGATCCCAAAGCCCCGATAGAATCCCCGTATGCCGTCTAGCCGTGCCGTCATGATGGCCGAATGTATCGACGATTTGCCCTGGCCGTATACACCCGTCTGTGTACGCGATTTGACCACCTCGGTGGGCACTCGAATGAGACAGGACACCTGCTGTGAGCCTTGCGACTCGGACCACTTGTGCGCCTCACAAATTCGGCACCAGTGGCAGACAACAGGTGGTTGAGACTAGGCGAGTTCCTGAGCGTGCTGAAGACATCGGGCAGGTGCTCCTTGAGCGATTCATATGTGGTGAAGAAAGCCGCGGCTGCAATGAGCAATCGTCCGCCGAGGCGGCAAGGACTTACCTCCTGGAGCACTGCCGAGACCTACACTGCCGACCCCGCGGTAGACTCCACTGAAGCCACCGGCTTTGAAGAAGCCTTGACTGGACTGGATTCTAGTCTTGACCGTGTCGAGGGGAAAGAGCAGGAAGTCGACAGCGACACCGGATACGGCGCCAGACTATCTGTTAGTGGGCCTGTGAATAGAATGCCGAAGCTACTTACGACCAAGGCCCGCTGGAAAGTTGGCGGCTGCCTTGGCAGCACATCGGGATCGGCCATGATGACAAGGAGATGTCGAGCATCGTCGGGCTGGTAGACCCGAAATGTTGGATGCGGGGCAGATAGGGGCGAGATCCGTGCCTGGATTTATGGGTGAGTGTGGGAGAGTGGGTGGCGAAATAGGATCACGGTGCCACAAATCGCAGGAAAAGCGGAAGGAACCGCTACGGCGTTTTCAAAGCTCACCCGCCCAGCATCAACTTATTTCCATCGATCCAGCCAAGCAGCTTGTTCTCACATCACTCAACACCTCACCAAAAGAACGCCGTCATGATGATCAGGTCTCGCGTTCCTTCCGCCTTGGCCGCCGTCGCCCGTGCTGCCGAGTCCAGGGGTGCGTCGTTGCGCCTCGAGCATCAGATGCGGCACAGCTCACTCCCAGTTCCGGCTCGCACTATCGCTGGTCCATCGAGCGCCATCGCCCGAACTTTTGCGACCGCGCCGCTCCGTCAGACGCGAGCTGCTCGATCTGCCATGATCGTGCCCCAGCTGCTGTCGACCCGAAGCTACGCTGCTGAGGCCGGTGGTCGATTTAACCGATCCAAGCCGCACTTCAAGTGAGCTAGCTACCCTACCGTGTACACATCCCGATCGCGATGAAGCTGATATCAGCATCGGCACCATCGGCGTAGGTCCTCTTGGGTGATCTTGTTGGTGCCTGTTGGCTAATGTCAGCACGTCGACCACGGAAAGACAACTTTGACCGCCGCTATCACCAAGCACCTTGCCGAGAAGGGTGGAGGAAAGTTCATGGACTACTCCCAAATCGACAAGGCTCCGGAGGAGAAGGCTCGAGGTATCACCATCTCTACTGCCGTATGTCACTGGGACTAGTACGTTGATTTGCATGCTCATGACAGCACGTCGAATACGAGACGGACAGCCGACACTACGCCCACATCGACTGTCCCGGACACGCTGATTGTGAGTGATCCGCATCATTGCGCCACGCAAGCTGATTCCAGACATCAAGGTGATCTCACTTGCGAGCTACATAGACGTGATGCTCATGCTGTAGAACATGATTACCGGTGCCGCTCAACTCGACGGAGCCATCATCGTCGTTTCCGCTACCGACGGACAGATGCCCCAGACCCGAGAGCACTTGCTGCTCGCTCGACAGGTCGGCATCAAGAAGCTTGTCGTCTTCATCAACAAGGTCGATCAGGTCGATGACCCGGAGATGCTCGAGCTTGTCGACATGGAGATGCGAGAGCTGCTTTCGACTTACGGTTACGACGGTGACAACACCCCAATCGTGATGGGAACTGCTCTTGCCGCTCTGGAGGGCAAGGACCCCGAGCGAGGTGCGCAGAAGATCGAGGAGCTCATGGCGGCTTGCGACTCGTGGTTGGACGTTCCTCAGCGTGAGTCTGCCAGCCGACGTGCTTTCTACAGCGCAGCGCTGATCCGCAGGTGACCTCGACAAGCCTTTCCTCATGTACGTTGAGGACGTCTTCTCGATCTCGGGGCGAGGAACTGTCGCTACTGGAAAGGTTGAGCGAGGTGTCATCACGAAGGGTTCCGAGGTTGAGATCGTCGGTCTTGGCAGCAAGTTCAAGACCACCTTGACGGGCATTGGCAAGTCTACATGTTCGCGGTGCAGACAGTCCGCTTATCTCAGAGATGTTCCACAAGGAGCTTGAGCGAGGAGAGGCTGGTGACAACATGGGTGCTCTGCTCCGAGGTGTCAAGCGAGAGCAGATCAAGCGTGGACAGGTCATTGTCATCCCCAACTCGATCAAGAGCATTAAGAAGTTCAAGGCTCAGCTTTATGTGCGTAACAACGGTAACCACGGGTGATCCGCTTAACTTAGGTGCTGACCAAGGACGAGGGTGGAAGAATGACTCCGTTCATGGCCAACTACCGACCCCAACTCTTCATGCGAACCACCGATGTCACCTGTCGATTGTACTGGCCCGACGGCACCGACGGTGCGCACGAGAAGCTCGTCATGCCGGGTGACAACGTCGAGATGATTGGAGAGCTCGTGCACGACATTGCCCTTGAAGCCGGAAGTCGTTTCACACTTCGAGAGGGTGGTCGAACTATCGGTACCGGTATTGTCAACGAGGTTTACGAGTAGTTTGCCCGGGAATTCCGTGTATCACCACTCATCATGACAACAAATGCATATACATACTACGATAGAAACGACGCCCATGCTCACGAGGATCCGCCGACGATGCCCTGCCTTTAGTGCTGACTGAACGAGTTGACTCACCTGGAGGTCGTCGGCGGAGATGGGACAGGTGAAGCTGGCACTGCTGCTGAGCTTGGGGTCGATAGACACGCCCAGGATCTTGAGCTGCAGGTCGAGGTCGTAATCTATCGTGATGTCCTGCGCAGCCCCTCCGTTGCCTCCGCATTTGGCCAGCAGATCCCGCAGAATGACCTGGTTCGGGTCGGCCGCAGTCGTGTAATTGAAGGAGAAAGGAAAGTCGAAGGTTGACTCGGTGTGTCCCTTGAAGTTGACGTTGTTCAGCGTTCCGCCTCCGAGATCGCTGTCGACGCCCGGATATCTCGCCTTGGCCGTGATCTTGGTAAAGTCGACGTTGAAGAAGTTTGGGTTGGCAACGCTGATACCGACGCTAAAGGAGACGCTTAGGCCTGATGATGTGAGGGAGACTGGTGACGCGCCGAGTTGCACATTGTTCAGAGACACGCGTGGTGGGCGGATGAACTACAGTGAGCTCAGCGGACTTGGGACGACGGCAACCTACGAGAAGGATGGCAAGGATGACGCTAATGACCGTTATGAGCGTTATAGACAGACAGCAGCAACACATTCTCAGACTGGACCGCAGTCCGCCGCCCTGTTGTTCAGATCAAGCCGCTCGCCTTTGCATGATGATCAAACGTACCCTGGTCCACTGGCGTCCGCGCTCATCTTTTCGCCACATCCGCAGAATGCCAGTACTTCGAGGAGGAGGTCCAACATCTGCCCAAGATTTGGTCTGGTTTCGCAGGCCGGATCGACCTGGCTGCGCTCGTTGGGTGTTTTGCGGGTATTCCTCCTCGTCGACCATCTTCTCGGTGCTGGGATTCGGCATGTACCCCGTTTCGTGAACGCTGGGCATGTCCGGATGCCCCCTGGCGTATGGGGACTCTGAGTATGGGTCCTGGTACGTGTTGTTGTAAGCCATGGTGATCTAGAGAGCGAGGATAAGCTGGTGATGGCCAAGTTCAAGGAGGGGGGATGTCGGATAGTGCGAGGCGCGTAAGTTGATTTGATTATTGCGGTGCAGCCATCAACCGACGCGCTGGCTGTGCTGTGTGTGTACTGCGGGTCAGCCTCATTATCAGTCTCTATCAGCATGACGTGTCAGACTCACTCTTATGCTCACCTGTAAACATGCGGGGCTCCTTCCATATCAACCCAACGCGCTGGTCATTGCGCGTTCCGACTTGTGTATCTCTGTCAACCACATATACTATGCATGCTCGACACCGTCATGGACATCACAAAATGGTTCACAGATCAGTCGCAAGGTCAGTACCCACACACTACGTTCGTCTAGATCTCGACTCACCGCCAGCGATGCGCGCCGGCCAATTGGTCAAGATTCCCGAAATCGGTCTTCTGGAAATTATGAACGCCTTGGAGGTATGCGAGCGGGCCAGTGCAAGGGGAGAGCTGATGCTCAGATGAATGATCCTCAAATGGACACGGGAATGGAAGTCGCCGAGCCCCGGCGCTTCGACCCGATGGCCCCACTGATTGTTACGGATATATGCTGGATCATGGACGAGATGGTCGCGTTAGAGGTGAGCTTATTCCTCGGGTCGTTAGTCTCAGGCTGAGCTGCAGCTCGAGTGGTGGCGAGGAGGAACGCTTTGTCAGACAGTCTACACATCACTCGCTTTTCACGGACTGGAACAGCTCGCCGTGCATCCCGACCCCCTGGTGTCAGTCGTCCTACGTGGCTTCACAATTGGCTACGCCAAATCCATCGATCTGGCGTACAACGAGTTGCTCAAGGGCCATGTGTCCGACGGCGAGGACTGCTGGCTTGATCACTACGGTATCTCTATCAACATGTCTGACCCATTCGAGAGCGTGGAAGAGGTGCTGTTTCACGCGTCGACATACGTACGGAACGAACTTGATGAGCCGTTGGCGTCGGAGCTCGGGAATCGTCTAGAGATGCGCATGGTGAGTCAAATCTGCACGACTTAGCTGACTGGAAGCGACTCTTATCGTTCTTGCATTCTCGAAGGCATGCCCCGCTGGTGAGACGTGTATCCGCATACGAACCATCGCCAACCGCGCAAACTTTCTTCGTCGATGTTTCAACCTGCCTGCGACAGTGCATGCCGCTGCCGCCGACCTCCATGGTCAGACACGACTGGAAAGCCGTTGAGGAAGTGTACCATGACTTCGAAAGCATCGCAGGGATGCATGACGAGGTGGGATGGCGCGTGAGTATCACTGTGCCGCTGCCCCGCTGACTCCAGCTCTCGCTAATGGGGCGAGCATACTCGCGGCAAATGCTAGCCCTTGCCAGGTCCTTGTACAAGGTACAAAGACGACGGCGATCACTCAGCTCACGAACAGTCAGCACTCTCTCCGCGGAGAGGAGTGAAAGGCGTTGATACAGACTCGTTCTTGCGATCCTGGCTGGCGAGGCACACGGCCACCCAGCCTGACATCCTCGATGACTTGTACATGGCTGTACCTCAGACTGGAAGGCGGCAGTACACAGTGTGGACAGACCTCCTGCACGGCGTGAGTCTCCTCGAATGGCGAATCTGACTGCAGTACTTCGTCAATACCTTATCGGTCCCGCTTCAGAATCGACCGCGCCAAAGGAGGACTTACCTCTCATTGTCGTTCGCGTGGTACGAACGAGCGATCTTTGCTGAGGAATTCTCTCAATATCACCCGTCTTTCGCCTCGATAGCGACTTGCCTCTTTGCTGCGCGGCTAGACTGCCTGCTTGAGGCTGCCCTGGCCGCATGGGACCTCGGCATCATCGGCGTCGACGAAGAAAGGCTAGCATGGTGGTGGATCTACCAAGTGACATCCTGCCGAGTACAAATGGCCCTGGCCGAGTCGTGGGAGTCGGCATGGGCAAGAGCATGGCTGAACATTGCTGCTGGTATGATTTTGGTGCGTCCAGTCTGCGTCGAGGCGTCGAGCGAAGTTGATGACAGCTCGTGCCGTTCAAGTCGATATCACGAGAGGTGTTTGACCTTCGGTTCAAATGGGCACTCAAGGTACCCATGCTGGGCGGAGAGAATCATCCTAGCGGTCTGGCGCCTAGCTATGATGAGTGGATCAATTCGGAGCGGCCCACAGTGAGTCACACTCGAGGCAAAGCTGACGATTCAGGACTCTGCCGAAGCGCATCGGTACTTCGTCAAAGCTGGAGAAGCGTTGTCTCTTCTCGAGCAGCATCTCTTTTCTCGATCCTTGCTGGACTTCGTGGTGGGTCATGCATGGCTTCCAGAGGCAGATACTCATGCTCAGAGAGTCGTCAAGGAACTACGTGAAGATTTGGACCATATCAAGCCGGGCGGGACTCGTCGACGATGGCTTCCTGTTGCGCACTAGCGGCACCGACCCCGACCTCGAACCCGTCAACCTGACTCTGCCCCTCGAGCCCAACCGGCTCGTCGATCGCTGTCCCCGCGGCGACTGCTTCGTGTCGCTCTTCGAAAACGTCGGACACACTCCGCTTGGAGATGGCCGCTTTGATCTCGTCGAGGATTTCTTTCCCGCCTCCAAGCGTGATGTTCAGCTTTTCGGCCACTTCGGGAAGTGATTTCGATCGGGTCACCGCTTCCGCGGCGTCCTTCTTCTGCTGCTTCGTAAGGTTCGAAATTGGAGCGGCAGAGGCGCGGAATTGAGCCAGCAAGAATTTTGTATTGCCCCATGGATTGTCGATATGTTGGCAAATGTTGAGGAATTTCGGCACGATCTCGGTGAGGTTGCAACGAGGTCCAGTTGGTAGAAAGATAGAGGGGTTTCTCTCGGCAGCGCGGGCGAGCATCACGGAGTCAGCGCCTGCCGTTAACTTGGCTTGCCGTCCCACATCATTCACCCACCCGTCCTAGTACGGATCTCATCCCAGTTCGCCCAACCATCCCCATCGCCGTTGCAAATGACTGGCACATTGCGACGCTTCCCCAGCTGCACAAGATCGCCGAGTCTGTCCCATATAGCCGGTTCTCGAGGTCGCATATCTCGAGTGCGACAATGAACGGTGAGGTTGCGGATGCCCGTTCGCAGGATTCGGGAGACGAGATATTGTGTGGAAGGCTGTGTCGGCAGTAGCCGAATCTTGGCGGAAACGGGCAGCTCAGTGTTCTCGAGCAGGTTGCGCAAAATATTGAGCAAAATGTCAGGCGTGGATAGCAGTGCAGCGCCCATGCCTGAGTGAGTTCTGCGGTCAGTCGTAAGCAACTGATTATCGCGCTTGTATCTACGAGAAAGGCTTCGGACACCCGCAATTGAGATCACTGGCGTGAGCAAAGGAACGTCCTCTTATGCGGCTCGCAGCTTACAAGCCTGCGACATCCTGTTCCACCACTTTTGCGGCTTGCAGCGCGAGTTCGGGATTGGAAGAACCGATTTGAAAGATCACTGTGAGTGAGCCTTGGTCCGGTTGTCGCGACTTACAATATGGTTTCTCCGTAGGATGGGTCGAAAAGATCGGTCCCTGCCCCTTCGTGTACGATATGACCCCACTGATGGCTTCATGTTAGATCTGCTCACTTGTATTCATCGTCATCACTCACGATCAACGACACGTTGCGCGCCGATAATAGCCTTGTCTACGACTTCCGGGGACCAGACTAAGCCGGCGCCGTAATATAAAGCTAGAAGACGCTGCGATGAGACGGGTCCGATACAGGAGACGCACCATCGGCACTGTCGTCAGCTCTCTCACGTCTTCTTAGATATACGAGTATCCGTACGCACAGCTACCAGACCGCACCATGGGAGCCAGGACAAGCTTATTTCGATAGTCAATCTCGTTCTTATACGTCTTGGGGAATTCGATTGGAAGCGCCATTTCTCGCTCGACGAGCTCATGTTCGTCGACGACAGCCGAAGGCTGTACATCGACATCGAGCTTGGCCTTCTTTGCGGGTCTTTCGGGAGACACGCTGCGCGACGAGGTGGCTACAGGCATCCTGCAAAAACGCACAAACGAAGGCAAAATGCGAGACAGGCGTAAAGTCAAGGTCATGAAACGAATTCAACATTTCGCGAGTGGCAAATGAGTGGCAAGAACCTGCCGGATGCGTAGACTTCACATGGGGGGTCGAGTGCCGCTACGGATAGTATATACAACAAGAACTGACCGCGTGAAGAGCTCCAGCTATGCGATGCGCTTTGATCAGCACTATACTATAATGACCACCTACATAGGATCCATAATCCTTGTCAGGGTCATACACCTCCCAGCGCGATGCCGGGAAAATATGTTTGAAGCGGTTATACCAGGAGCGCTCGACAACCTTTCCTGCATGTGACTGGGAATCAGCGCCCCACCCATGAGGCTCCGGACACGCCTCACCTCATCCTTCTCGACGGTAGCGTCGGCGACAAGACGCACATCGTCGTGGACGTCAAAGTTGAAGAGGGGGCCCGATTTCCCTCTGGCTTTGTTAACGATGAAGTCGTAGAACGTGTAATGCTATCATCAGCAAGAGCGGCCCCTGCCATCCCAACACACGAACGTGTGGTATGATCAAGTCCTCCTGCTATTAGCCTTGCCCCCGTTGGTCGGATTCACCTTGATGTACATCAAGTTATCAATGCTTGTCGCACGCAGTTCAGGAAACTGTGCTCGACACTTGCCGAGGAAGGAAGCGATATCATCTCCCTTCTTACACTGCACTGGTGTCAGTCCGCCTCACTCATCTATGCTCACCTCAACGGTCTTCCGGTGTCCACTTCCATCCCAGTAGGAATAGGTGATTTCGACGACCTCGGCTTTGGTGCGTTCTTGCTGCGCCAGCCATTCTTTCCGCAACTCTTCCCTCTCGGTTCTTTCCCGCTCCTCTCTTTCCCGATCTGGCAAGAACGACGTGTCTACGTCCGGATTCTTGACAAAGCGTTTCTTCTTAGGCGGAGAGGCCGGTTCCTCATCATCATCGGCGAATGACAGCTTGGTCTTCTCTTTCCGTTTCGACTTTTTGCCTTTGGACGGGCCACTGAGCTCAGTCCTGTCATCTTAGAGACATAAGAAGCCATGCTTACCCTTTTTCCGCTATTGTTCGCGCAGCGAATTGCCGTTGTTCCTCCTCCAGGTCGTCCTTGGTCCTCTTGAAATCGTCCAAAGTAACGAGACCAATGGTGGATTTCTTCAAACGATCGTCAATGGTCTCCGTGATCCCAATGAATCGGTCAACGGTATGATCCTTCTGGGAATCCTGATAAGTAAGCTCGAAAGATCGCGGTCTCAAACTTGTGGTTGAGTCGAACGAACCCGGAGAATCGCCTCCTTCTGACGCTGATGCTCTGCCTGGGGATGAGCCACCGTCACGTATGCATGCACGCCCAAGGTCGACTGACCGCTTCCTTTTCGCGCTGCTTCTGTAGCAGGATATGCCTGGGCACATCGTCTGGATTGGACATGACTGCAGATGGGTGCAGGAGGAGGTGTGTGTAGCAGGACAAAGTGGACACGCCAGGTGGAGGCTATGACCGGCACGGGGATGGGGGCGTCAGGCTGTGGGATAAAATGCAACATAAATGCAAATGGGAAATAATCCAAAAATCGGGGCGCGTTCAGAGCTTGTGGGTGAATACGATTCACTGCTTCAACACACCACCACACCACTTCTCTAAACATATTCTCAGCCTTTGTATCCCCTGACATCATCCCATCCTAGCAATCATGGCCGACCAGACCCAAAACACCGCCGTCTTCAAGATGGTCCTCTGTGGTGACGGAGGAACCGTGAGTCTCCTTGGATCTTGTTCGCGGACCCAGCAGCTAACGTGCAGGGTGAGTAAACAGCTAAACCCCGCCCCACCCCCCCAGAATTGCCATCTGACTTGCAGGAAAGGTGAGCCACGTCTGAGCTGTACACCTGACATTGGACTAACCACCCAGACCACTTTCGTCAAGCGACACTTGACTGGAGAGTTCGAGAAGAAGTACATCGGTGCGTCGAGCTTGGATACGCCAACTTTCTTGATGTGAGCGGTAAAAGAGCAATGCTCACACGCAGCTACTCTTGGTGTCGAGGTTCACCCTTTGACCTTCCACACCAACTTCGGTACCATCTGCTTCAACGTGTGGGACACGGCGGGCCAGGAGAAGTTCGGTGGTCTGCGTGACGGATACTACATCCAAGGTCAATGCGGTATCATCATGTTCGACGTCACCTCGCGAATCACCTACAAGAACGTCCCGAACTGGCACCGTGACCTCGAGCGGGTTTGCGAGAACATCCCCATTGTCCTCTGCGGTAACAAGGTCGACGTCAAGGTGAGCCAGCGGCGGTGCGACTCTTCGTGAGCCTTGGCTGATTGACAGGAGCGAAAGGTGAAGACCGGAAACGTGACTTTCCACCGAAAGAGCAAGTCGCATCCGACGTCGTCCGCGCAGCTCGCGGCTGACGAATAGAGAACCTGCAGTACTTCGAGATCTCGGCCAAGTCGAACGTGAATTTGCGTAGTTGCTCCGAAGGATTCTGCTGACTTTCTAGTACAACTTCGAGAAGCCTTTCCTGTGGCTCGCGCGAAAGCTCGTCGGGTGAGTCATCCGCGCACACCTCGTGTATCAAAGCGGAAGATGCTCATAGCAGCAACCAGTCGCTCGAGTTCGTCGCTGCCCCGGCTCTTGCCCCGCCCGAGGTCCAGGTCGACCCGGCACTCATCGCCCAGTACGAGAACGAGCTCAAGGCTGCCGCCAACGCGCCGCTGCCCGACGAGGTGCGATCAGCCTTTGAAGTGACATCGGAGGGCTCCACTGATGCCAGGACGACACCGATCTCTAGACGTCCGCGACATCACGAAATTACGAGCGTTCGTAGATTGTGCATGAATGTGATCATTATACTTTACGCTCCTTGACGTGCTTGAAGTTCTCTTGTATCATGCGCACTGCTTCTAGCTCTTTATCGCGTGCTCTTCTGCATGTCTCCCTGCACGTCAGATTCGCAAGGACAGCGGGGATCCCACCATTGCAACACTGAGATCGCCACGAATCCGCCGACTGCCCAGTTCCATGCAGGCTTCAGCCCTGCTGTCAGTCGACAATCCTGCCTACGCCGCTTGATCACCTACGCTGTCCCCCGAACCACCGTATTGATCCTAGGCCTACTCCTCCGCCGATGCCATACAACATGGCTGTCCTGAAGCAAGGGGTCTTGTCGACGTTTTGAGCCTGCCGTTTGATGTCGGTGGTCTGTTATGAGTGAGGGGCGGCGTGCGCAAACCGTTTAGCTTTACCTGCCACGCCTGATACGCATCTCCGATGCGGGTGTTCGTAAATGGAATCGTCCGCGTCCCCCACCAGGAAGTTACTGGCGGGTTGCCGTCCGGAGTCGCCGTTGGTGTTGATACTGTTGTCGACGACGATGACGATGATGGTGCGGACATGTTGAAAGGTGAACGGCAAAATAAACGATCGGCGAATCTTGTCATTTGACCGTTTCCATGGATTGGGTTTGGGATGCCACCAATCAAGTCTACTACAGCGCGTCGTCCGGCACATATGCGGTGATGGGAGCCAGTGGGTGGGAGTATGTCGCCAGGGCAGACATGCAGGCCACGGACGACAAGGAGGAAGGCGAGATCCAGGACGACGTTGGCTGGGGAGCACTCATGGAAGACAAGCCGAAAGTCGTCGAGCGGATATTGCGCCTCGTCGTGAGCAAGTCGGACGTGCTCGACAACGGAGTCGTCATCATCGATGGGCGAGAAGGAGGTGTTCAGATAGGGAGAGACCGAGACAAAGGGGGCTCGGCGAGGCTGCGGTTGAAGGAAATGGAAGTGAGCAAGACGCATGCTGTGGTGTATTGGTCCGCAGACGAATCGAAGTGGTGCATCGTCGATCTCGGTGCGTCCAGCGTCCGAAGGGCTATGATTTGTATACTTGCTGACGGTACAGGGTCCACCCACGGTACATGGGTCAACGGCAAGCGCCTGTCCGAGGCAAAGCACTCGTCTCAGCCGACGACCCTTGTCCACTTGTCCAAGATCGCCATCGGCACTACAACGCTCGTCACTCACGCCCACGACTCATGGCCCTGTGACGATTGCGCGCTCGGCATTGGAGAAATCAAACTGGACACCGGACCCGCGACGGCGGACAAGCAAGTCGAGAAACATGTATGGGACGGCGCGCATCCCAAGACAAGAGCAGTTCGAGCCGGGGAAGCGATGGCGAACCTTCGACAGCAAATCATGTCCGCTCAGCCCGATCCTAGAGGTACACCAGACCGAGCCTACGTGGATCGATCAGCGATGCGGCGGGCCATGCAGCGACGATCGGCTTCGCCTCAGCGAGATGAGGCTCTCGGACCGACCCCACCGGCGTTTGGAGCTGCCTTGCTCGCCGCCCAAGGCTGGACTCCGGGCACTGGTCTCGGTAAAGATCAGTCTGGACGATCGGAACCTATCCAAGTCGAACAACGCGATGGACGGCGCGGCTTGGGTACAGATGCGGATTGGAAGGCAAGGGGTAAACAACGACGCTATGACGACTATGCACGATGATACGACTAAGCAGAATGACCGCATGCGAGGATCGAACGTTTCTTGCGCACTGGCGGCTGCGGCTGCATAGAGGATCTGATGACATCGGCAGACTCGAGCCGATCAGCCCACTACAGTTTTAAAGCAACCATGCCCGACTACTCGTCATACTCGGCGCCCAGTGAAGACGATTTGGCGAGGTCAATCAGGCGTTTGACCCTTTCGTAAACGGTAAAGACGATGGCTTGTCCCGGAGCGACACGCAATACACGAGGCGTGATACCCTTGTAGAATGCGCTGACGCCTTCGTTGCGGAACAGATCGACGGTGACGGTTCGGAATCTAGACAAGGCCGTCTCTCCCGCGACGTGGGATGCCTTCTGAATTCGCCTGTGATCAGACTCCGCACCGGAAGAGCTCGAAGGCTTACGTCTTGATCGTGTCTATCGGTGCATTGGAGAACGGGCCCATGGCGCCGGAAACCAAGCCTAACACCATGGTCTGGTAGCTTGGAAGCTGGCCGGTTTCCTGAAAGGCAGGCTGATATTCGAGGGCCCACTTCTTGAACTGTTGATATGCTGTGAAGTTCACGCCTGCGATGAGTGCACGCCGCCTCGAGATGACGGTCCCTCACCTTGGTTGGTCGCCTGTCTCAGAGCGGTCAGGGAGACACCTCGGTATAAAGTCATGATCCCTTCCTCCCTAACGATGGTGAAAGCGGCATGGGCAGCATTCCTATACCGGGGAATGTCAAGGGGGTCGGCCAGCGAGTCTACGATTAGCCCCAGCGCCGTGAGGTGCAAAGGACGTACGTTGCTGCGCTTGAAGCCTGATCTTGATCACCTCCATGGGCGTTACAACCGCTACTGCTTCCGTGGCGCCGGCACCCAGACCGGCTATCGTCAGCGCGATTGTCTTACGTGAACAGAGGACTTGTAAGGGGCTCACCCAAGAAAGTCGCGCTCGGGCTTAGCTTGCCTTCCGCATCGCTGAGCCACCCTTTGTACGCTGGACTCAGTCAAGCGCGTACCGCATAGACGTACTTTCGAAGCTCGCAAAGCGTATAGCCATCTTTGGCACTATCCCGCTGATGACAGCCCCCAGTCCTTTGTACAAGCCAAGTGGGGTCTCTCTTGCGGCAATCTGTCTACCTGTCGCGAAAAAACCAAGCGGTTTGAGCTGACGTCAGCCGAGAATACATGGAAAGGTCGTTCTCGTGAGGGGGGCGGAGCTCACTCACCCCCTTGAGCTTGCGCGATCGTGACAACTGCATTCGTACTTTGATAGTGTCGAGCGGGTGGCTACGGATCAACGGCGGAAGCCGCACGACGCAAGGCGAACGATACGCACCAGACTATAGCTTCTGCCAGACCGGCTGCGCCTCCAGCGATAAGGTGAGTGCTGAGGGGGACCTTCTCCTTGCCATTGATTGACTTGGCAGGCGACACGCGATCACCTGTGCGGCCACCTCCAAATGGTTTCGACGTGGACGAGGACATGTATAGTGTTGCCTAGGAGATATCGCAGGTGTGTGATGGTCTGCAGGGACTTGAGAGTAGACTAGGCATAGGATGGAGTCGTGTGGCTAGCTGCTTTGTACGTGTCATATATGGTGGTGGTGGTGTGTGGTAGATGCGCTGTACAGAGTGAGTACTTTCTTTTGGAACTCGACCGGCTAGCCACAAAGCCGGTTGCAAAACACACTTTGCTACGTAACCCGCTGCTCTCCTCTTACCCGATCCTCAGCACCCCAGTCGCGTCGGTCATAATCGGCTTTCCCTCTGCATGACATGCAATCATCTATGCATCAATTCACCTTTGCTAGTCTCGTCCTCTCCTCCGAGCCCCTCGAGTCCGCCTCGACCCTCCACCAGATCCGCGTTCTTCGACTCGGCTGAATGCGTCCCCTGTGCGCATATGTCATTGCCATGTTCGGCCATCATAGGCGTGAACAGCGCGGGATTATATTTCCTCCCCTCCTCCTAGACCACGTCGAACCACCTCCGCAATCATAGGCGCGGTTGCGGACGACGTTTGTATGTTGTCTGAATATATCGAGGACGGAAGAGTGCGACGTCGCCTTGAGTGCCAAGAAACGGCTGTCTGGGCGATGTTCGTGCGTGCGGCGGCGGTTTTCTAGGCGACAGAGGACATGACTGAGGTCGGATCGCGATCGACAGCGCCGCAATTGGTACGACCCGGCTTCCCGCTTTCACGTGGTCGATCCGCTGACTCGGAACGGTCGCTGCTTGCCCAGTCCGACCCCGTCCCCGCCTAGCACGAGCACTTCCTCGCCCCGACCATGTCCCCGAGATTTACGCTCTTTCTCCGCTTCCGCTTGGTCCCACCCCCGAAAGCGGCTGACAGCCTCGAGGAGCTGCCGACAGCCCTCAACTGTCGCTCGCCATAGCTCACACCAGTGCCTCCCGCATCTGGATCAAGCTCGCCAGCGTCGATCGAGGACAAGATGGTTCTTGCCGCCAACAGAAAGGGCACGGTCACGTTCTCCCCGGTCAGAGAAGATACTTCTGTGAATAGGCACCCTGGAATAAGCGCAGATGACCAAGGCATGACGCTGCTCTCACCCTTCTCTTGAGCCCATCTCGAAGCCTCGGCATACTCGACCTCCCTTTCGTCCTCCTTGTCCAATTTATTCCCGACGAGGACCACTACCAGATGGGGAGATGCTAGGGCTCGACAATCGGTCAGCCAGCGGTCGAGATTGGCGAATGATTGACGCCTGGTGGTCAGATCAGTGCTTCGGTGCTTGAGCATACGAAGTGATATCATAGACAAGCAAGGCGCCTGCGGCTCCTCGATAATACGACCGTGTAACCGATCTGAAACGCTCCTGCCCAGCTGTATCCCACATCTGGCTGTCAGCCAGGCATCTTGAACGCATGCGACGGACTTGCCTGCATTTTGATGTTGCGATCACCGATGCGCAATGTCCGGCTTGAGAATTCTACTCCTATCGTATGCGCCGAATGCTCTTTGACTGGCCCAGGTGAGCAGGACACGGGTCAGAGCTGCGTGACTACTCACACTCTTCGTGTATACAATGGTACAATAGACATGACTTGCCGGTACCAGCTTCGCCTGAAGCCTTCAGTGATGATGATCCAACACGCGGACGATGTGACGTACCGACGACGATGTACTTGAACAGGTAGTCTTTGATCAGCTAAAGGACCGGGCATCCTGTTGCGCAAGCTCACCGTAGGCCTCAACCAGCTCTGTCCCTTCGTCCATGGTGCCAAACGTTTCTTCGTTGCGTGAGTGATATGAGAATGCAAAGGGTCAGAGTGTGACGAGACACGGATGACCCGGCTACGATCAATGCGCCGAGCTGTTTACAAGTGATACGTTCCCCGTGACCCGGCGGCGGACTCCGCCCGTGAGCATCCGCTGCACGTTCAGTGTCTACACTTGAGTACATCGTTCATGGCTCATAGAGTACGTTATAACTACTCGAGTACAACCACGATCACAGGAAGTCGGCAGCCGCTTTCCTCTTTTTCCCGTCGTCCACGCCACTCGGGGGAAGACCCACCGACTGTTGAGCGGGAGAGTTATACTGATATTGCGGCAGTTGTGCTCGCTTCTCGGCCTTCCGTCAGCTTCGAGCCTCGTTGTTAAAGACTCACGGGGATCGCGTCGACTTCAGGCCACATGACACCATCTTTTGGCAGCACAGACACAGCCACCGGAGGCGCCGGCGCAATGGGCGCTAATATAGACGGCGCTGCCTGGGGTACAAAAGCGGGAGGTGCGAAAGATGGCGGGAACGGCGGAGGACCTCC
>CAUG01000211.1:0-59362 GCA_000442785.1 Papiliotrema flavescens NRRL Y-50378
GGGGGGGCGAGCAGTAAGAATGGCCGCGCTTTTGAGATCGATGGGGCGGGGAGGATCTGGCGCCGGTATTGCGGTGGGTCACCGCCTGAGTCTCCCTGGTTGGCTTTTCAACACAAAGATCCGCGTGTATCGGCACGGATCGTGAGCGGCGCGGGCGCGTTGACTTATGTAGGAGCGTGAGATCGTGCGCAGTCGCAAGCGTAAGTCGTGTTCAGGCGCGCTGATATAGCGCCCAGTACCTGCACACCGTCGACTCGACGAGGTTTTGGGCAGTGTCGACGACGCGAATGGCAGAAACGGCGTTGGCCAAAGCGAAACGCGATGGGTATATGAAGCAAGTCGCTGGGTTGGGGAAATTTGGATCCCGCCCAGACCCGCTGCGACGATCCCCCTTGAGCCCCTGTCTGGCCTGCTGTGCAGTGTGAATCGGATGGATGGGATTCTGGACCCGCTGCACGCCTCGAGGCCGGTTGCCCGGCTGTGCGGTGGATGCGGATCCTGTCTGTGTTTGGACCAGCGCTAGATAATTTGGTCCGTCTGAGCGCAAGGGGTGGAATGGCGATTCCGCACGTATGACCGACCGAGGCCGTTTGAGCGCAGCTTTGGAACGTCACGTCGAGTTGTGCGATGATCCGACGACGAGAGTCTGGACCTAGCTGCTATCGTGATGGCCGTAAAGACAAGGTATATGTCGTCTGGACCGTTGACGGCCGAATCCGCCGGCAAGCTGTAAATAACTGAAACGTCGGGTTAATGCTGAGGATGTGGTAATTTAACGATAAGTTGGGCGCGGGGTGGGATGCGGTAATTGCGACTATGGTCGTTGGTGGGCGAATTGCTTGTACGAGCAGTGAGCGTTCCCCGTCGGGTGCGACTGGTCGAGGTGAGGTCTCGGGAGCGGCAGCATGAGCGCAATTGTCTTAATGGCCAAAGTAGGGCCATCGATGGCCAGGTCGCGGGCCGGGCAAGACCCGCAGGTGCAGGGCCAACAGGGTTTCGAGGTCTCATCAGGGATCTAATCAACCTTGGCCTCCGGCTCAAATCTGAAACGATGCCGGCGTCGGGTGCTCTTTTGACGGTTGAAATTCGCACAAAGTGCATAAATAACGTCTCATCTTGCGCGCGTCCCCTTGTGTCTTTCCGTCATCTACTGGGAATGGTGGGAGGTTATAAGCCAAGGGCGCAGTCTGCAACGCAGCTTGTCGACAGAGTGGATGGCAGAAGCAGCGCTGATGGACTCCGCGTCGAAGGGGCGAGACCAGGAACGAGGAACAAAACTACAAAGTTTCAGCTCGCCGCTGATGTAGGAATTGCTGGCGGAGCTGTCGTAGCTGCCCCTCGTCCCGGAGCGTTTGCCCTCGGTGATATCACGGAACGATCGTGGTCAGTTGACAGAGCGACCTGCTCAGGCGTCGTGAGGGGTTTCAAGCGGCAGCAGTCCGACCAGTGTCCACAAGCTTACCTCGGCAATGGACCGCAGTGGACGTACGGATCGACCAAGCCGAACCCGAAAGCGAGGCCAGGGATGTCACCCGTTCCTTCGGACCTGACCGAACATGTTCTCGCCCGCGACTCCGCTTCGAGCGGCCTCTCCATGCTGTTGAGCGGTACGTCCCGACTCGCATCGAGCCATCTTAGCAACGAGACTTTGGCCTGCACTGTCACGACCAACTCACGGTTGGGAGTCGGTGTTCAAAGATTGTCATGAACCAGCCCGAAGCATTGGATCCTTGCCTACGAACGCCGTGTTCATTTCGGGAGGATATCATTTCTTCACATTGCGGTATCGCTGGTCGCAGAACGCGTTGATGCTTTCAACCCCTATGTGCATGCTTCAGCAGCGGCAAGTTGGTAGGCTACTCTACCATCCAACCCTCACAACCTTCCTCCCGACGCCGACGACCCACTCCTTCAGGTTCTCATACCATCCGCCGCCACGCTCAACCTTGAGCAGGAAGTCCTGCAATCCCCCACCTACGCCAAAGTAAAGTACCTGCCGTCAGCTAGGCTTTCTTTTTTAACTCGTGTGCCCGCTCACCTTCGCTGCGACCATGATCACCCCTTCTCCGTCCGCCAATGGCTGCCTCTTCCACGCTTCGAGCTTCAGCTCTCCCAAGCTATCCTCCAGCGCGACATCGAGGTGCTTGGGCGCAGCTTCCGCCTCGCCGTCCGAGGCGGCACGCGCGTTCGCAGCGCGAAGCACGGCTATCAGATCATCCACCGAGTCCTCTGCGTAAATCGTCTCGGCCGTCAAGACTAAGTCGTACGCCCTGCCATTTGGCCACGGCGAGTTCGGGCCAGCGCCGACCTTGCCATCGCGCAGGTCGGTAGCAAGGCCCGCCCATCCGCCATACGTGAAGCGCAGCTCCACGCCGTTCTCCTCCAATAAGCGCTTGAAGGCGTCTTTGACGCGCGGCGTGATGGCGAGCAATCCCGGTTGAGTCGTGTCCGGCAGAACAGTCTCTACGGCTAGCTCGTCATCCCCCTCCTCGGTGGGCTGCGGCTCGTGTAGTGCCTCGGGGGGAAAGTGCGGGAGGAGCGCAAGAAGCAGGTTCGGGAGGGAGACGAGGGAGAGGACGGGTTTGTTGTAGTCTTGCAGGTGGATGACTGTACGGCCGCGAGGATCAGCAGCCGGGGAGGGAGTTGGTGGCTGGGACGAAAAGAGCGAGCCGAGGAGGAACGCCGATGGTAGGGACGTCCCGCAGCCAACCTGTATATCAGCTGTCCGGTCACGATGCATGTGGAAGAGTCCGCGGGTAAAAGCTCACCTCGAGGACATTCGCACCTCGCACCCACTTCTCCAAGTCCGACACGCCATTCAACACTTCTACCAGATCCACGCCCCCCTCCCACGTCTTCAGACCGCCTTCGTACAGGCCCGGAACGAGATCTGTGCTGGAATCGACGTACTCCTCCCCCTCAACCTCGGCCGGGGCTCCATCCTGACCAGCGATGCCGGTTCCCGTGTTCGTAGTTGAATCATCCTCAGTATTCGAATCGCGCTGGTACAGCTGGAAGCGGGCGTCAAACAGGTCACGCCGCAACAGCGGGCGGTCGAGCCCGGGGACGTGTATCGGCGAGTACGATATCCTGTCCGGTAAGGTGTCCAGCTGGCTGTCAGAATACGTGACGATGCGCTGAGATCTCGGAGGACGCACCAGGTCGTCTAGACTGATGTGGTGGCATTTCTGTGCCTCTCGTGCGGCCTCGGCCAGCTCGGAGCCCTTGCTCTGTTCAGGCTGGGAGGACGGCCCGGGGAGGTTGAGGTTGAGGTCAGACTCGTCGTCTTGCTCCTGCTTGTCAGCCCAGTCGTTGTCTGCAACGGGCGATCCACGCTCACCACGTCGAATCCAAATTTGAACATGTTGAAGCTCTCGAGGGTCTGAAGCCGAGCGAGAAAGGACGAATGTCTAGGTGCTTGCATGCAGAATGACCTGAAATTCGCGGCTGATCGCCCGGAGGGTGCGAAGCGCTCTTTCCGTCG
Source organism: Papiliotrema flavescens NRRL Y-50378 (assembly GCA_000442785.1). Taxonomy (NCBI): domain Eukaryota; kingdom Fungi; phylum Basidiomycota; class Tremellomycetes; order Tremellales; family Rhynchogastremaceae; genus Papiliotrema; species Papiliotrema flavescens. Next base: position 3,485 of record CAUG01000211.1, read on the forward strand.
GAAACAAATATGTTGATGCTTCGTCAATTGTCTGTCCGGCCAGAAATCTTGCTTTCACACCTGATCCGCGCCCAAGCAAGCTACAAAGCCTCAACATGCCCCACAAACGTGCGTGAGGCCGGTATTGGTACGCGTCGTGAAGATTAGCTCACCCCAGGCGCAAAACGATCGGTCCGTCTGGCGGAGACGGCTAAAAGGTGCGCGTCAATACTGGTTCGGAAGCACCGTCGACCTAACCTGGCCGCTTGCCAGCGGACTCAGGGCTGAAGCACACGGGGGGACATGCACTAACTCACAGGGGCCAGAACCTCGCGCCAAAGTCGACCGACTACGACGATGCCCCGCGCGGCGCCATGCGGATCATCAACTCGATGTCGACGCAAGCGAGCTTCCGGGCCAAGGGCGGGCGGTCGTCCGAGGACACCGGCGAGCGGCGAAAGCGGCCGAAGGGCGAGGACGGTCCGTCTTCGAAGGGCCGCGGGGCATCGAATGGTGGGGATGATAAAGGCAAGAACGCTTCGAAGGAGAAGGACAAGCCTGCTGTGCCGGGGATCATGCCGCACGAGACGCTGGGGGAGTACAACCGCCGAGTCGAGTCGATCATGCGTGCGGGGGTGTCGCAGGCGATCAAGTCCGCGGGGCGGGTGAAGGCCGAGCAGGAGAAGGAGGCGCGGCGGGCGAAGGAGGAGCGGAAAGAGCGCGCGGCTGCGATCAGGCGAGGCGAGGCTGCTGCTGCTGGCGCGTCGGATGGAACGGCCGCGGGCGAGGGAAAAGACAAGGAGGGCGCAGCGCGGGGGACGAAGCGGAAACACGACGCAAGCGACGCGGCTATCGAGTTCAAAACGAAGGAGGGCCCGAGACGGCTGAACGATATCGCGCAGGCGCCGCCGAGCTTGCCGTCGCTCAAGGTCGCCAAGAGCGACGGGGCGAGCAAGAGCGTGTGGGCCGCAAAGGGCAAGGCGAGGCTGGGCCTGTCGGCGGGACAGGAGCGGATCATGGAGGAGGAGCGGGAGAGGGTGATCAAGCAGTACCGGGAGATGAAGGCCGCTAAGGAGGAGGAGAGGGGTAAAGAGAGGGAGAGGGAGAAGGTGGAGAAGGAGCGGGCGAGGAAGGCGGGTAAGGGGAAGGGCGGGGCCAAGGTGGGAGAGGAGGCCGCGCCAGTGGTCCGCCAGGCGGTGTACGAGAGTGATGGAGAGTAGACTTCAGCGGTGTTGCGACTTCAGAGACTGGTCGGGCTAGGAATGGCCCGGAACTGCGACCCCGTGACGACACTGTTGTATCTAATGCATCTATCTAGTGCTATGATATCGAGTTTCGATCATCTCTTTATAGTGACAACAGTCCAGCCAACGCTGCTGCCAGTCCAGTCGCCAGTGTAGCTAGTCCGACATGAATCGCCACGCCAGCGCCGGTGGACGAGCTATCCTTGGCCGACGACGTCGACGAGGACGACGAGTTCGAGTACACCTTGAGCGAATTGATCTCGAACTGCAATTAGCCTTCCTCGTGCTCAAGCTGCCTGTGCACCCACATAAGCGGTATCGTAGTTGCTCGCGTCGAGCACATACGTCGTATAGCACGTCTTGTTGTCGGTCAGTGCGGCGCAGCCTGTCGACGCCAGCACCGACGAGGTCCCCGCCCAGTCTCCACACTGCCATCAGCGGTTGTACCTCCATACGCCATCTGTCTATACACCGTCCTCGACTCACCAGCGTGATGTCAAAGACGAGCTTTTGCGCAGTGAAGAACTTGTCGATAGCGCACCCGCTGGAGCTCCAGAACGCCGCGGGCGTGCCCAAGCCGGACGTGTCGATGCTGCTCGAGGCGTTGGAGACCGACGACGGGATGTCGCTCCGCGAGAAGAACCAGATGGATATACCGTCGCTGGCGAGCTCGGTGACCCACACGCCGCCGCCCGCTTTGGCAAATGCGGAGCCGTACGACGCCGGCGCGGTGTCGCTGATCCCGCAGCCCGAGTTTGAGTTGTCCTGGTAATAGCACGACGTGTCGTTGACGGTCCCCGTGAAGCCGGTGCTCGTGGTGGAGCTTAGGTCGCATCTGGTGTCAGACTCCGCACAACCAAGCTGCTCCGCCTTGCCCTTGGACACGGGCCTGCGAGACCGCGAAATGCTCGAAGGGACGCCGACTCACCCGTCCTCTGTATGCAGGGCCATCTGGTTCACTCCTTGATTGTTGACCCCCTCGAACGTGTCGATCTCGCCGCCGCCGGGCCACGTCTCCCCGGCGCCATACGACCAGAACCCAGGCCACACGGAGCACCCATACGGCACATGTACCGCGTCCAGCACCCACACGCTGCCAATCTCGTACGTCGCCTCCGAGAGGATCTTCACCGAGTCACGCTTGTAGTTGTACTCGACCGTCGAGGCGTTGTCGACGCGGATGATGTTTGTGCCGGACGAGGTGGTGTAGGTGAGTTGTGGGGTGGAGGTGGCTACGGAGTTGTTGACGTACTACCGTGAGCGTGGATCTTCCAAGCGGGAACAAGCTGGCGCGACATGACAGTGGGACAAGCAGAGGAAATGAAACGACTGCCCGGGGCAGAGCTCATTGGCAGTGGGGACAATACACGGCGTGTCCAGCGGTGCAACTACCGACCACTCACGTTGACATCGCCGTTGGTCGTGTTGTCGTACGTGCCAAAGTACGTCCAGTCGTCGAAGAACGTGTCGCCAGAGTACGTCTTGACGAGCGGAGTCGTGCCTGTCGCCGCGGCGCCTTGGGTCCGGGCGAGCACGAGCGCAAGAGTGAATGTAAGCGCGTACATCCTGGTGCAGCAAATACTGATGAGTGACAATGATCAGTAGCAGGGGTCAATGCTGCATCTCACGTCAGTCGCTCATATAAATCTGCCTGATGCAGCGCTGCATACCGCAGTCGGCCGCACGAATAGAGCTCACGCAGTCGAGCAGTCGACCAAAGTGTCGCGGACGTAACAAGGGCAATGTTGTGCGGGATCAGCGTTACCATTTCCTGTTCACCCGCACCGCTTGTCTCCTGCACGGTCTCGTACGAATACCCCGTACGCGACCACGCCGCAAGCGAGCATGCTGAGCACGGCCGAGTGCGCAGATCAGGAGCTCGCTCGTTGCGAGTGACAGTGACGCAGACATGTGAACTACGAAGGGGGCGATCACCAGGAAATTTCGGCGCACGCGGCTGCGAAATCGCAGTCGAGCACACGACTGCGCCATATATAGCCGCAAAGCGATGCCCCCTAAGCACCGTCGCGTGGAATCCCTCATGAAACGACATGACCGTTTCAAATGTTCCAAGTGGTGTTGCAACGCGGGGATGCGGTTGTTGGGGGCCCAATGCGGCAAAGCAGCTGCTGCCTGATAGAGAGCTTCAGCGGTCCACGGGCGCAACGCGACCGACACGATCAGCGCTTTCTTCACGCTCGACATAGCCTTCGCTCCCAGCCCGCCCGACCCGCCGTCACGCTGGAAATGACCTTCATCTCTGCGTTGTTCTAGAGTACAAAGACCAAAGACCGGACATGCCGTCCCGCCCTTTGTGATGTGTGAATCGCACGATGTTTTGATCGACGTCTGCTGCTTCGTCCGCGCTTCTCTCCCCCGTCGCACTTTGTCGACATCTCCCCCACTTCCACCTCATGCGTCCAACATGAGTCCCGTGCAGCACTGCACGCTTATTCGAGCTCCTCCAGGTCCGCGGCCTTCTTCTTGTCTCCATCGGCGGCCTCAAAGTCCTCGACCAGATCTGGGATCTCGTCGTCTCCGACCTCGCCCTCCTTCTTCTCGGCGGCACCAGCTCCGCCGGCCGCAGCGGCCGCGGCGGCGTTTCGGGCCGTCAAGGACTGGTACGACTCGGCGAGACGTCGGAGGTTGGCGAGCGAGTCCGGGCCGAGCTGGTTGAGGATGCCCGGGACGAGCTCGGTCAGCTCCTTGGTCTGGCCGTGGCCGGTGACGGCGAGGGTGTTGGAGCCGAGCGCGCCGTTGACTGGGGTCAGCGTTGGTCCGCGCGCCATTTTCCCCGACAAGCGGTGATGGGAGAACGAGCGCAGCGACACCCACCTCGGGGAGCCTGGAAGTGCAGCACGTTGCCGTCCTCCTTGAACATGTTGACCTCCTCGACGCCGGTGATGGGCTGCACGCCGAGCTTCTTGAGCGCGGCCTGGATCTTTCGGTCGTCACCCTGCGTAGCAGTGACGGACTTCTTGACGACCTTTCGTCGGGGCGTTCCCTTTCCGCCTAAAGTCAGCGTCGCGTACTGGCGGTTATGCCACGTCATCGCCTCGTCCATGCTTCTTCTGTCCCCCCCTAGCGACGCAATCTGTTCAGACTCTCCGCGTTTCAAAGCTCCAATCTGCACGTCGCTCGTGTGCTCGTCGCACGCAGTCGCACCATCTATTTCCAAGCGAAACACCTCGCCCAGCAATCCACCGGTGCCCTTGCCCTTGCCCCCTGCCCCAGCTTATTCTGACGCGACTCACCGATTCGGACCTGGGCCTGGAGCTTGGCGATCTTGTCCTTGTCCATGATGAATTACGAGGGGTGGCTGTGGGTCGGTTATGGGTGGTTTCGAAGCGGATGGAAAAGTGCCGGACGGAGGGTTGAAATGTGGTCGGTGAGGGGAAGAAAGGAGCGAGCGGCAGGTGTAACGGCGGGTCGGACAAGGCGGATCTATGTCAGCTGGGCGTTCGGGTATACCGAGTGTGACTGCTCACGTATGTAAGGGTGTAGTGGAGGGGTAAGGATGAAGATGGCCCTTATGCAGTATTCACCTCGAACTCGGTCTCGCGGTGGTGGCCTCGCTGCACGCTCGACGTTTCGGCCACGAGCGACAACCCGCTATGCGCTCGCTCACTGAGCCTAGCGAGCCTGACACTGACTCACCCAGGCCTGGACGGGCTAACGGAGTTTGAGCCGGATTTACACGGATGTGGCACCTGAACACACGCAGATCACCTCACACACCCGCGCCTGTCTTTGACGCGTCTGCGGATCACAAGGCAGGCTCAACATGACCACTGACGTCGTTCCATGCTTTGACTTTCGACTTGCATAGTGGGATTGTGGAAGCATGTTCGTCCACCCGGCCACCCACCACTTCTCAAGAACGTACACGAGTCAGAATGCCGGACATCCCACCACCAGCAGGAAGAACCTCAACAAGGAGAATGCCGGGGCGTTGCCGTCCAAGACACCCAGTCGGATGACCGCCAAGGGATTGGTCCCGAGCACGTCTATACGCGTTGGTCTCGGCGTGAAGAGCACTATCAAGGACGGGAATGTGCAGAATGGCGGCGGTGGAGGAGGGAAGGGCAAAGGCAAAGACGAGGATATAGGTAAGCCGTGCCATGCATGCCCGATGCAACACCTAACGCGCAGCACCGAAGAGGCTGTTCACCTCGCACGCGTCCTCGTCCAAGTCGACCTTGCCTCCCTCAAAGTCCCTCTCCTCCCTACCAGCTATCAACTCGCTACCCACTCGCACGCCCGCTGCTCGACGCCAGGCACCCGCCAACCTGCGCACACCCGCCCCTCCGTTATTCGAGCCGCCTACACCACTTCCTTCCGCCTCTCGCACGCGCCGTCGATCCCGCCAGAGCCTTACTCCCTTGAAAGCCGATCAAACAGAGTTCAAGACCCCCGCCAGGTCAGCGAAATGGGAGGAAGAAGTTAGTCTGGGCAGCATTGAAATCGGCACGGAGCTGGAAGAGCTGGTCGAGGTGGATGAAGGGGAAGGCGACGACGAGGTGGAGTACATGCCTCCGCCGATGCCGGGTACGTGTGGAGTCACAATCGTGTCAAGAGTGTGTCTGACCCCCAGACCTCCCTCCCGAGCCGCCATTCGAGCATGCCGACTTGAAACGTGCCTTTGGGATTCTGGCGAATGTTCCGCCGCTTTGGCGGATTGGAGAGGCGGTGATCGAGGTGCCGGAGCTTGTACCCGACTTCGAGCCAGAAGAGGATGTGCAGCTGCTGGGTGCGCTACTAAATCCAGATCATCGAGCTGATTTGCAGACGACGATATGCTCGAAGAGCCGCTGTTCCGGATCCAAAAGCCGGACTGCGCACGGATCTCAGCTCAACCCGCAGCCAGCAAGACCAGCAACGGATTGCCGAGTCGGAACCCCAGCACGACAATCCGCCATGGCGCGACGTCTCTTTCATCATCCAAGCCGGCAGCATCACGAAGGCCCCCTAAAGCCGCTGCGCCCGCAAGAATCCTTCCGAAGACCGATGCGAAACCGCCCGTTTCTTCCGTCTCGCGGCCCGGAGTGGCTAATGTAAAGAAACCAGCTGTCCCTGCAGCCCGGTCTACCGTCACTCGACCGGCCTCCGGTGCGACCAGGACTGCATCGATGTCGAGCGCGCGCCCCGTTCCAACAGCCGTTCGCATCCCGCAGACTGCATACTTGTCGAAACCGGCCCCAGCTATAGGGCCGCCAGCGACGTTGAAGCCGTTGGCATCTCGGGGCGTTCATGCAATCGCTGCTCCGGTCCGTGGACTGTCAGGCAGGCCGCCGGTCCCAAAGGCAGATGCTCGACCGATCATTAAAATCGACGTGCCGGTGTTAGAACTGGAGGACGAACCGCCGATCGAGGCTGATTTCGAATTTGATCTCAGCTTGGGATCGGATGACGAAGCAGGAGACGTGGCTGGAGGAGGCGGCGCTGGCGCAGATGAGCCAGCTCGACAATTGGACTTGCAGTTGGACGTGGGAGATGAGCAAGAACGCCTCGAGCAGTAGGCCGCGGATGCTTGATTGCGGCGATGATGGAGTTGAAAGGGGAAGGAAACATGATTGGTGGAAACGAATGAATGCGTAGCTTGTATTCTTTGATGCTGTTGATACTGTAGATACACTGTGACCATTTGACGACCCAGTGAGGATAATATGCATATGATGAGCCAAGATCGAATGGGTTATCCCGCGGCCCTCGGGAACGATTTCAGTCGCGGCCAAGTGACGCCGCTATGACGTCTTACAGGCACACAACTTGCTCGATCGCACACGTCCATCTTCGGCATCAACATTCGCCCAGGCTATATATACAGCTTCGTCTGCATCTGGGCGACCGCATCGATCCCCCTCGCAGGAAGTCACTAGTGCGAAAGATCATCCAGCATGTCGTTCCTCGGTTTGCACCCTGGCCTGGCCTCGAAGCTGGGCGGCGTCGTTGGCTTCACGTGAGTGCTTGCCTGCTGTCCTGTACCAGTCCTCGGCTCGCGGCATGGCGTGCCTGCGGGCCCGAAGCCTCGGCCATGGCCGCTTCTCTAGCATACAATATCCTATGGCCGCATTGCGAAACGACGCTGACGAGCAGCTTCGCGTTCCAGACGGCCTTTGCGGCCTACTCGGTCCCGAACAAGACGGACAGGTTCTACGATCTGGCCGGTTCGCTCGGCTTCATCTCGACTACTCTGGTCTCGCTCGTGAGTTGACGAGTCCTTATGAGCTGTCTCGCTACAACGCGAAGCAACAAGTATTCCTGCTGACTTCCAGTACTACCCCGCTTTCCGATCCCTGTTCACTTCCGGCCAACGCATCCCCTTCCAGCCCCTCAACTTCGCCGCACACCACCCCCGACAACTCCTCGTCAGCGCGCTGTACCTCCTCTGGGCGGGCCGTCTTGGGTCGTTCCTCTTCCAGGTGAGCCGCGTCTCGAGCACCTCGCACCGAGCTTACGCCAGCGCGTCCTGAAGCACGGCAAGGACAGCCGCTTCGATGACCTCAAGACCGACCCCAAGAAGTTCTCCGGCATGTGGTACGTTTCCGCGCCTACTCACTAGGGCGCGCTGATGGAAGGTTCGGCCAGGCCCTCTGGGTGACCATCGTTGCCATGCCCGCTATCCTCGTCAACATCCTGCCTGCCAGCCAGGCCGCACTCGGCATCAAGGACTTGATCGGGCTCGGCATCTGGGCCGCTGGCTTCGGGCTGGAGATCACCGCGGATAGGCGTGAGTTTATGCTCGCCTAGAATTGAGTGTGTGTGATGACCAGCTGACCCGCAGAGAAATCGGCCTGGCGCGCTGACAAGGACGCGAAGAAGCACGACGAGCAGTTCATCTCGTCCGGCGTGTGGGCATGGTCGCGTCATCCCAAGTGAGTCTGCCAATCTGCGACAAGCACATGAGACGGAAGACTGACCCGCAGCTACCTCGGCGAAGTCGTGCTCCAGGCAGGACCTCCCCTGCTCGCCCTCGCCGCGGTGCCCCACCCGGCTCGGACCCTCGCGCTCCTCTCCCCCGTGTTCTCGTATGTCCTCCTGCGATACGCCTCTGGCGTCCCGCCGCTTGAGCGCTCCGCCGAGAAAAAGTGGGGCGGGGACGAGAAGTGGAGAAAGTACACAAAGGAGGTCAGCATGCTGTTCCCGTTGCCTGGAGGATTGGGCAAGGGCAAGCTGGAGTGAGGGGAGCTGGAGGGATGGCGAGCGTCGAGGGTATAGGACAAGACTAGCTGGAACCCGCTATGGCGTGAAGGGTATATTCTCTTCATGTATGTAAGCTGTGAGCCGTCGGCTGCAGTTCCAGTCTGCGTACTTGACAGACGGGTGAACAGCCGAGGTTGGAGCCCGGAGAGGTCACCGAGTAGGTCATCGCTAAATGCGGTGGAGCGAGAGACTGGAGTCAAAGGTTGGCTCTTGCCCGCTTCCAATGCTCCTCGGACAATGCTCCTCGGACTATGGCCAAGGCGAGGAGCATCAAGAGGTCCTTCCGCTGTTTGCAACCGTCTTGACGTCCAGTCATCAATTCACCTGTACCATGACGGAAGCACAATCACAGTTCGGCGGCCGCCCCAGCTCTCACGCATACCCCAAGCAAGAGCAGATGGTTTACATGCCAGTCAACCAGTCCCTCGGCGAGCGTACACACCTTCGTGACGCCTCTGCTACGACCGCCGGCTCTCAGCCGAGCGGGGCCGACGAGCAGACGACGGCGACTCATGTCTCTGAGCCCGACCCGTCAACCGCATCGTGGGACTGTGCGCGCCTGAGGGAGGGAATTCGAGACAGAGCGGGCATTGCACGCCGACGGCTCGCCGCCAGTGAAATCATGGAGGGTGCAGAAAACATGTACGAGGCCTCGCCGTGCGGGGACTCTCAATCCTGCGGGGGCCTCTTCGTCAGGATGGTGGCGGTACCGTGTGTGCTGACTGGGTCGCTGAGCGTGTGCTGCTGTACCATGGAGGCGTGCAATGATGACAAGTGCGGTCTGGGTGGCGAGAGCAAGGACAGTGCTGTTTGAGATCCGGTTTGAAGAGGGGGTTATTACAGTATGCATGACTTGTTAGTGAGAACTGGGCCGCAGCGGCTGCTACTATCTTTTCGCCCGAGAGGGTGGAATAAGCGTGCTCCTGCGAGTCTGGGTGATCTTAGACAGCTCTTCGCTCGGCGTGATTTGGTAGCGCGTGCAGGCTCCCCTCATGAATGTGACTGCGCTACGTGACTCGTGACTCTCGCTCTGGTCGGCTGTACGCTCTGCATCAGCTCGTTGGCGCAATGAAAGCCTGGAAAACCAGGCGATCACCCACACGGCATGGTGGAGCCGTGGTCTTCGCCTGAGGCTCCGTATTTAGACCCATCCTTTGCTCCACCCCTCCACCCTCATCCTGCTGAGGCCTCATCGTGGGCGTCATGATAGGCCGAAGACGTCTCAGTGGGCAAAAGTCGCGGGTGTAGGCGTTCTTCAGCGCGGTGGCGCGAGGGACGAAGGTCCTATTGGGTACGGATTGAGGCGGTCAGCACGGGGACCTTTCAAGCTAGCTCGTGATGCTCATTAATCTCACAATCAACAGCGGCGCTCAGCGCGTTGGTGCTATGTTCAAAGGAGCGACATACCCACGAACCCCGACAATGCGAGAGCTCCCGAGCTGACTGCCCGCCTTTCCGCCTACGAGGTGAAGTGTTCTACGCGCCCTTCGTCGCGCGCTTGAGATTGTACCTCTCGACTGACACACGCTCGAGTACTCTGTACCTTATATTCAGCAACATGACTTCGATCTCAGCGCCTACCGATATCGAATTATCCGCCATGCGGAGCGCCACCGCGTCGAACGAACCTGACGGCGAGTTTGACACGAAAAGCGCTCCGCAAACCATGGGCAGTACAAGCCAGGTGGACCTGCTCAGCGACGCCGCGTCCATTGCAGTCACTCCCGATCCCGACCCGTCGACGGCTGAGACACCTTCAGTCTTGCCAAGTCAAGATCGGATCACCGAAGACAGCGCCGCGAGCGCCACTGGGACTGGGGTGGAAGAACATGCCAAGGCCAGGAGGCGCAAGCTCACTACAGCCGCGACGGTGGCGACTGTCAGTACCGTTGGGGCCGTCGCACTGGGCGGTATCGTGACGGGAGTCTTGTTCGGGCTAGAAGTCGTGCCCTCACAATGATCTCTCGCGAGCGATCTTCCTCCTTTGTGACGAATCAGGGGGATGTATGAGATTGAATACACATGACTGACTGTGCAAGCGGGGCAGCGATTCATGCCATGCTCCTTGCAGCATGAGATTGTTTCGGAACGCTTTCGGGTCAGCATACGCCATCGCCTCCGGGAATCCCAGTGAGGCAATGCATGAGAGCAACAGCATCTCGCTGGGTCTGTCGGTAACGGCCTGTTCACAGCGTCACAAACACCAAAGGACTGAAGTACAGTGTACTCGCTCTGTGCTTCCTTCTTTCTTCTTCCTCATCATCGCTGCGGCTGGCGACAACGAATCACCGATAGGACCTTTTTCAAGGCAACAAGAGCTACGGGTTGCGACATGAATCCGGCCGCTGTCGCGCATTCCGACCGTTTGTAACACAATTCCACCATCTCCAATGGTCTTTTGCGCGTTGTACCCTCTAGCTCAGTCGGTGATGACAGTCTCACTGATCATTGATGACTGATCTGCGAACATGTTTCGAAGGTAGGCCTGCAGTATCTACCCCTGCCCCATTCCTTTTCACCATCCTCTTATTTCCCATCTCACGCGATCCAGGTTGGCATCCTTTGTAGCACCACAAATTGGCGCTTTCTAGGACACATGCCCATGGCGTGGTATATATGGGGGCAGCCAAGCAATTCTCTTGTCATCTCGCACTTGATACCACATTTAAGCTAAGATCAACCTCCCAACAGCATGCCAAACACCAGTGAGCAAGTCACCGAAGCCAGTCACCAATCGAGTCGACCATCGCAATGTGACACCATTGAGCTGCAGAGTCTGAGCAGTACTCCAAGCGGTCCGACCGATCGTTTGGTCAAAGAGCCTTGCTCCTCACCAGAAGGCCCCTCAATGGCGCCGCCCTTGTCATCAGTCGTCAGGTCAGATGCGCAGGTGACCGCAGTGTCTCAGGTGAACACTGTGACGGAAGGAAACAGCGAGACCCGAAAACCCGCCGCGTGCCAGCAGTTCTGCGACGAGTGTGGGGGTGTGTGCTTTGGGATTGCTTGTGTCTGTGTGTTTTGCATTTGTCTGCCAGTGGGTGTCAGCCTGGCCAAAGAGGCGTAATCCTCCACTGCGTGCTTGGGGCTGAGGTCTGTGTTGTATCCGCAACACACCGTTCTCATAGCCGCTGAGTCATGGCACAACACTGTTGCACAGTTTGTCTTCTCGTTGCGCTGCTTCAGTATCGCCTTGTACATCCATTTCTGGTGAATCAGGGGGAAGGACCTCTTGAGTCGGGTTTGCTCGGCGTGTCAAGGGAGAAAAAGACGATGTTGCACACGGCTCAAGCCGGCACAGCCGACCCTTTCACGAGCAGCCCGCTGTTTGCCGAGAGTGAGCATCATGCTTCAGCAGTCTTCGTGGTGGCTGTTGGAGCTAGGCAGCGATATTGTCCTTTCAGAAACCAACCCCTAATCCCTCGCATGTGTGTCAGCTCCACGCCCTTTGACGCTCCACCTAGACCCTTTGGAGAGCCACCAGCAAGTTCTCCCGCATATTCAGCACATGTTAATAATGTGCGCGCCCGCGCCTCAACTTCACCGTCACTCCTTCGCTCGGCACTTTGCTGCAACATGGCAAACCAGAACAAGAGCGAGACTTCTTCGGTTGTGACTCGAGTCTCAAGCGACACCCAGGCAACTCTCACTTGTGAGACTGCTTCGACTACGTCTCGAGTCTCAAGCGACTCCCAGGCAACCATCACAGGGGGGACCACCACCCAATCACCGATCCCCAACTCTGACACGGGGGTGGTTGACGGGCCCTATGCCCAGCAGGGGGTTCTTGGCCCCGACAGAGCTCCATCCCCCATCCCTACCAGGGGTCCTGGCTCAAACGACGATGTTTGCTTGCCACTTCGGACGCCGGACAACACTCGGATGACTGTTGGGGCGGGTGCCGGCCTGTTAGTTGGTGCTGGCCTCACGGGCATCATTCTCTGTGCCACTGGTTCCTGTGAATGACGCGATCTTGGTACGCGGTCCCTGTTGGCTCCTCTTCCCAGCTCCCCTCCCTTACGACAGCTCAGGTTCTCATGAGAGCTCGTTGCCCTGCTGTTCATACTTGTGTCTATGCATTCTACTAATGCTCCAACCGTCAATTTGACTCAGCTGTTTCAAGTAGGTTCAAAAAGTTTGTGCTGATGCTGCAGCTTCTTGTCCCGTGAGATAATTGGTGTCCAGCCTCAATGTAACCAATACTCCCAGTGCGCTTGCACGATGACGCCCTTTCTCTCATTTTTAGATAGCTCTGTTCAGACGGCTGACGGCCGTTAGAGCTCACTCATGATAGGTTTTGAGCAAGTACTGGGGAATTCATCCCACCAAAGCAATCTACTTGAGTGCTACGCTGACCTACAGTCAAATGCAGCTGCCACAGAGCTATGGCCCGCCTTTTGGGAAGTAGCAATTGATACCAGCTCCTCAACAGACTTGTGACGGGAATGCATGATGTGCGCAGTTCTGGGGTCTAGTAAAAGCATAGATGGATACCAATGTGCTCCAATACGCGAGTCTCTCTCACCGGCCATCTCTATGCCGCCGGACGACGGTGTCATTTCCAGAGTTAGGGTACATTTGGTGTGACCAAGGGTCTGCTTTGTGTTGGGGAGTCATTCTCTCAGGTGTAGCGGGCTATACACAGGCATGGGCATATGACCTCAAGTTTTTATCTCCACCCTACATTAGCGAGTCAGTGGGCGGCCACTACAGCAGATATAGGCAGACCATTTTGAGCAAGTACTGGGGAAATCATTCCCGTCAAGTCTCTCTATTTGATGACAAAGCTGACCTACAGTTGAATGCAGCTTCCATGAAGCAATGACCGATGCATCCACTGCAGGTTCCTCTGCTCTCGAGCTTCATCCTATTTCCCTCATCATTCCCGTGTTTCACCATGCTTGGGTCTCCCATCAAAGGACTTCCTGCCTCTTTGGGTAACAAGATAGGCTAGAGCCGACGGTAGCACTCTCGGGGCGGCTCCACGAGGCTTCACAAAAGCAGTGAGAGGTGAAGTCTGGCGCAGCTTGCGCCCAGTTGGTCGGCCTTGAAGCAATCGGATCGATGCATGACAAGGAGCATATGCCACGGTAAGCCTCGGAGTGAATTCTGTCTGCAGGTCTTCAGAAATGCAGTTTGTCATTACTGCTGCTGATAGTGCTCGTACAGTATATGTCCCCCTCCATGCCGCTCCTTTGTCGCTCCAACGGCTCCCCGGCGACGCAGGCTCCACCAAGGTAATGATAGTGTGCGTGCAGTCCTTCTATCACTGTGTCTTCACATCGCTCATACCCTCAGCAAACAATTCGTGAAGCATGTCAAATGTGGGAGAGCATGCGAGCTCGGTGGCTAGCACTACCAATGCCGATAAATCGAAGGAAGAAGCCTCGAGTTCCCGCGGGAAGGACCCTTATCCCCTGCAGAGGTCACCAGGCGACCGAAAGCGCTCGCCGTCCCCTCTGGGGGGCAGTGAGAGCTTCAAGGACTCGCTCATGGCGTGTCTTGGAAGTGGAGAGTGCGCTGCGGTCACCTTTGTGACCTGTGCCTGTACGGTTGGAGGGTGCATCTGTTGCTGCTGCTGCAAATAGCGATTTTTGTCCGCAGCCTGACCCATTTGTGGTTCCGTACCAGTTGCGAAAGTGATTACGCGACACACTTCATCTGATACTTTCACCCCTGTCATCCAGTCTGTCCATGCATCTTCTCAGAGGATTCTCATGTACGGTTCATCGAAGAGCAACGATGACAGTTCGCTTCAGCCTCGCGGCCTTGTGGGGGCTTGACGGGTAAAGTGCGACACACATGTTACTCAGAGGACGTGACGATATGGTCCCGTGTCTTTCCGAGATCCAGGAGAGAAAACGCAGCGGCCCCCGAACGCTTGCGGTCACCCGCGATTGTGTGTACCATTCATCGCTCACAGCAATAACGTTACGCCGCCTTCCACTCAGGTATCGACGTGGACTACAACTTCGAAGCGAAGCTTCTGACCGAGGAATTGCAGCGGTCGCCGGAAGAAATCCCAGACTGTGGGCGATCGATCTGGAATAACGTGCAATTACCGGTCACAAAGCGCCCCAATCCTGAGCTTTCGCTAGGCTGTCATATCAGTCTGGAATCCTGGACCGCCCTCTATCGCCTTAGCCAGCCACTGCTCGCCCTTCACTGAAGCAGCGAATCAAAGTAGATGTCGACTGATGGTACCATTCCGGCTGTGTCCTCTTACTCGGTCATGCTGATGGAGCTCACCTCACCAGACCCCACTGTGCAGCTCCCATCGCCGACAGCGCGGACTCAAGCCGCAGCCAGTCAGTCGATCGACGACAGTAATCGCTCCAGCCCGGACCTCTTCCACACAGCGCCCCGCCGCAGGGCTTCTCTTCACGACCCACCGTGCACAGCGAAGAGATACGGACTGGCTGTCCTGGCGTTGGGTACGATCGCTTCCGTTGTGGTGATGGCTAAGGCAGGAAGTGATGTGTATGGTCCCAAGGCGTAGCGCCCCATTGCACAAAACACAGCTGATGTGAAGACCTCTCGCAGGCGAAGCGCTTGATCGATCATACAACTCATCTGATCGACGACTGGGGCTTGATATTAGCTCTCCATGGTGTACGGGGCCGACGTGCCTTGCGTGAGTTTGCAAACATCAGGATCTGTTGGGAGAGCAATCCTGGGGCAGCCCGGGAGAACGCTTGGACACAGATGTATCACAATTCTCCAGTGCACCCGCCATCTTCATGGTGCTGATCGCCCTAAATAATGGGCAAATGCGTGCTAACCCGAGGCCTTGTTTGTGCCACAGCAACTCTCCCGGTCGCAGCGGGGTACTCGTAGCCACCCGTATGACCTCGACGGCTCCTCTGCCCTTAGCGAGACACGTCTTCCAGGAGCCGGCAACAACGGCGAAAATGACTCCTGCATCATCGGCCTCCACTACTTTCCAGGGAGATGGGGCTCGATGACGCTGACAGTGGGGTGGAGGGTGGGGTGGAGTAGAAGGCGCCGTCCCGCTTTACAAAGGATGTCCGCCCTGCTCGGAGCCGGCCGGGTTTGAGCCTTCAGCATGACGCAGTGATGTGCGATGGCACCTGGCGCTCATATAGTCCTCTGGGCTTGCCTTGTCTGCTCTGTTCCAGACCTCCCGCTGCTCACCTATCCCTTCTACACCATAGCCTGACCACAATGTCCACTACCAGCACTCCGCCTAAGCACTCACAGAGGTGGCCTAGCTCGGCATCATCGTCTACCCGCGCGCCAGCATACTCTCCCACAGCTTTTCATGGTGACGTCGTGGTCACCATCGGTTATCAGAACTCAAGTTCTCCCCCCACCTACACTGCAAGTATCGGAGCGGCAAGCAGTCAGTCTGACCCCACTACAGCGAAAGTTCGCTCCTCCCCTCGCTCCGAGGAACCGTCCAAGTGGAAAACCTGCGGCATAGCGGCTGCAGGAGTCACATCCGTCACAGTCATTTGTGTCCCCCTCATCCTGAAGAGGTCTGGTGTCATCTGAACAGAGGCCCTCAACTGTCGTCTTGAGGGGGTTTGTTGCGTTGAGTTGACGCTTGGAATGATCTCTAATACAGTGGTAGTATCCCGCCGTCTTTGTTGTTCGCTTTGATGTATGTATCGGCTTTGTGACCGGGCAAGTGTCTCAAGATAGACACCTTCGCGAGCAACTGTTTGCCCAGATAAGCAGGCTGGCCTGTGACTGTATACCACAGGCTCCGCTGCTCACTACGAAGACTTGGGCCCGGGCGTCATACGATCGTGATGGGGCTGGCGGAGACCTTGTCTGTCGCCGCGAGGGTCGTACAAGAGCCATCTGGTCCTGAAACATGATTTCAGCTGTTTTACAGGCTCAATGTCCAAGGCGTTTTGATCACTGCGCACGGCTGAGGAAGCCGAGCCTCTCACTTCCGGGCCGTAGTCTTGGGTCCCTGCCGAGGCGGAGTAGTGCGATTATGAAATGAGCGAGTCAGTCAGAGCGTCACATATGCATGAGCGCCTGCCGTCTCGGATATGAAGCTGATAGTGCGCAATCCTGTGATACCTGGCGTGTGACTATGGCGCCGAGGCCTTTGCGTAGTGCTGGGCTTAACAACAGCAGCAAAAATGTGCCTTCGTCAACTCACAACTTCCATGTGGTTCTTGAATTCGGCTGCGATTCGATCCCAGTCAATCCTTCTGGTTGCCGCTTTGCCAGCGCGATCGTGCGCCCGGATCAGAGCGACCAAATATGGTCCAGGAATTTTCTGCAGAGTAATGACGGACAAGCCGGCCGGATCAAATATTGAGCGATCTTTGAGGCTCGAAGCGATATCGTTGTCCGTGGCATCTTTGCCATTTGTGAAGGAATTGTCGGACTTGCTCCGGATCAGCTCGGCGCAGGCTGTGTAGTCAGGGAGCTGGGCGGCCGCCAGAAACAGCTGCATGTAGTACTTTGTCGTTCCGAAGGAAATCTTTGACCGAACAAACTGTTGAGCGGCACGCGTGGACAGGCGACAGTCGTATTTTTGAAGCAGAGGTATGGCGTGTGAGAGAGCTGACTCGGCCCACTGGGGGACGTCGAGAGCATAAGAGAGGGTGAACATGATGCCAACGGATTCCGCCGTTTCCAGCGCCACGTCGGTCAGGCTTATACTGTCACCGTCTGGTCCAGGCTCGGCGCCTGCGAGCATGCCTCGGAAAACGGAGCTGCAAGTAATCACACATGTGAGAGGAGGGTGAGCGTCACTGACCTGTCCGCCATAAGTTGATATTTGTGAACCTTGAAGTGGAGACCGTCGGCGGAGATCATCGTGAAATCGGCGTCGTCGCTGCGAAATGCCCGATTGTAGTCGTTGACTTTGTCTCTCTGGGCATCCTCGATCATCTCTGGCGAATCGTCTCGCTGACGCTTGACAGGCATGATGAGAGTGGTTGTGCAAAATTGAGCACGTTGCGAAGGGGACGAAAATGCCGGGAGCGGGATCCTTTCGTGTTTCATGTTGGTTCCGTCGTGTTCAAACGCTGCAATGGCGAGCGGGGCGGCCGTGGGCTCCTGAAGGACGGGATTCTCCGCTGTACTGGAGTATGCTTTCATCCATACATCTCAGCCAACGGGTGAGGCAGTATTGCTTCGAATCCGCAACATGGCCTCTGAACCCAACTCAGAAGCTTCAGCGCAAGTGATTGTGGACGACCCGACACCAATCGACAATCCCGGCTCCATATTTCAAGCCTACGCGCTGGCTAAGCGTTTCCAGGCAACAGACGCCGACTTCACGCTGGTATCCAGTGATGGGATTTCCTTCAAAGTCCACAAATACCATCTGATCGCTGCAAGGTGAGCAGGGGTGTGATGACCCAATCATGTAACTGAACATAGTACGGTGCTCAGGGAGCTGCTCGACCTGGGCCACCGAGGTGCAACCGGGCCCAAGCCATCAATCACCTTTGCCGACCCTGTCACCGAGTGCGCTGGTTCGCTGTCGATCTTTTGTCTCTCATATACGGCACGACCCTCGTCAAAGCGCAACACCAATTCGTGATATCATGCATCGACTTTCTGCGCAAATACGACTGTCAGCCGGCACTCAACTCGCTTCGGACGCTTATCCGTGCTCAGCTCGTCTCGACTGGTCATGACGGCATGAACCCATATCGAATCTTTCAAGCCGCGGCACAGCTGGACGACCACATCACGTGTTCGGAAGCGATCAGGCGCGGCGGCGAGCAGCACTGGAACAGGAAGTCAGAGTGCCCTGGCGATAGGGGCATTCACCAGTTTCTGCCTAATCGAAGCATGTTCGACCCAGCGACCATGGGCGTGAAGGACATGGAGATGATTCCGCCGGCGTACTTTCTCGCTTTGGTGCGGGCGGTCGATGCGGCAAGACCGGCGTTCAAGGACGGACCGACGCAGAGCACGTGGGACACCGCGGCCAGAGAGTTTCGAAAGATCTTGGAGCTGGTATGCCCGTCATCTCGTTGCAGTGTTCCCGCTGACCCTCAGCCACGTGATGAAGCGGAGCTGGAAAAGCGGAAAAGGGAGACCAGCGCCACGAGAGGTGGAAGGGGACGAGGTCAACGCGGTAGGAGGGGTCACCTGGTGTTGTGAACAGTCGCTTCGCAGATTATCGCGTTGACCTCGGTATAGAAAGACCCTCCTCCGGGAATTCTGAATGAGCCGGAGTGCATGTCAGGTCCAAACGCGTTGTTTCTTGTTTGAGCTTGGTTTTCGCTATCGTGCCAGACTCGCAGATGGCCTGTCAAGCGCCCAGCCGGACGTCCTTCAGCCGAATGCATCTATCAGACATGGCGCGCGAGAGAGCTGAACGAAGGGCTCATCGGCGAGATGCCCGCGGCGAACAGACATTGAAGCGGACTTGGCCGCCTCCCGGACTTCGGGCATTTCGCAACGCGTGAAGTACTTTCGTCTCGGCCCATCGAACCACCCCTCACGAACTTGCTCGCATTAAATTTCGCGACTCGCATCCGCCAGAGACGAGCTTCGCAGGCTTGTTTCTAAGAGATGGATGGTGTTGTCGTGCTGCAGGCTAGCGACGGGCCGCGGCTGCACGTCGAAAGGGAAGTGCTGAGCTCAGCCAGGTATGTACAATTTCGTCACGCGCCTCGACCTATTGCAATGACACCCACTGACTTTCAGTGAAGTGCTCGCTTCTCTGATCGAAGAGAGCCATTCTCCAGCTGCTGTCTCCTTGCCGGAAAGGGCAGATCACCTGCGTTTTATGCTCGACCTTCTCGCGAGCCCCGCGCCCTCTCCCCCTACTCCCGCTACACTCTGGCGCATCGCTACGGTCCTACCCATTATGCAGAAATACGAGCTCGACCAGCTTATTCTCTCGCTCAAGTCAACTCTCCGCAAGGCCGCCGGTGACACGACATCGCCAAAGATTTTCGTATTCCTCGCTGCGGCCCGACTGTCCAGTATCGACATCTGCGCGACGTGCATACGCTACGGCGGAGCTCAGACCTGGCGAGAGGTACTGCAAGGGCTGGATGACGAGGTGGAAGAGGAGATTGCGATCGAGCGGGACATGAGGGAGTTGAGCAGCTTCGACGTAAAAGGATGGAGCGAGAGCGTGTCCGTGAAAGTGCCAGCGGACGTGATGAGCAGGCTGTGGACGGCGCAGATGTGACTCGATCTGGACGGCGATGGTCCTGAGCGAGCGAAAGAGGTGTGGGTGGAGGTTGCGAGGACATTCAAGGGTGCATGAGCATGGAGTAAGCATGCTCAGTCGGTGACGAGGGAAAGCGTAGAGGGTATGGCTGACGAGCAGACTCGCAACACTGCACCTTCGCTACTCGCCTCCGCTCCTCGCCTTCGTCACCAGTCACGCGCTCCCCGTCCTACGCTACTGGCCTCGAGTCACAGCAATGACTGAAGCTCAAGTGCCGCGCATCTGTCAACCGCGAGTCCGCGTTGTGGAGACGGGTCTCGTGCCCATTAATGGCGGATTCAATGAACCGCGGGCTGGCGAAGCGTGATCACTGGCCAAGCAGACGAGCACTCGGACATCGTAGAGAGAAGAAGCCGGCGGCCTCCTCGTGCGCTAGCCGTGGTGGACGTGCCCAAAGCTACATCTCTGGACCTGTACTCATCTGCATCGAGGCCGCTGCCTGGCCTGCAGGAAGTGACACATTAGCCACAGCACGGCGTGCGTGATTTCTTCAGGATATTCTCAATAACGAGCTGCATGAGGATGCATCTTATCTCCTCGTCTTCGCATATCGCTAGGTTCGATCCGCGCTGTACTGCAAGAGACGTCTTCGAGTGGGCACCTGTTCTCGACTGTCATTCTCTGCCTGGTCTCGTGGATTCTGGCGGGGTCGGAGAGTATGCGACACAGCGACACTGAGCGGTGTTGACCGTGTGCAGTTGCGGCGTCGCTCGCTACCGAGAGTTGCCACACATCGATCTCGCCATTCATCTTTGCCTTTCAACTCTCATCCACCCACAGCAGCGGTTCCAGCCTTTCTTGCCCCTTCATCATGGTGCGCTCTCTGAAACGACGAGCTATCTCCCCTTTGTCAAATCGAAGCTCCAGCTCTGGGCCTCGCACTTCGAGCGAGCCGGATTCCCCAGGCGGCTCACAGAGTTCGTCTCCGCCTAAAGTGTGCGACCTCAACGAACCCTATCGATCCACCGGAGGCGATCTCACTCTCAAGTCAAGCGACGGGTACTGTTTCAGGGTGGAGCGGGTGGTCCTCGAGTACTCGAGGTGCGCGCTACGTTGACCTGAACACACGTCACTCCATGTCGCGGTGAGTGGCTCCTGACTCCAGTCCCGTCTTCAAATGCATGCTCTCGGTGGGACGATACGCACGCAACACGACCCCTGTCCAGTCCATCGAGCTCACCGACGCACTCGAGAACGCCGCTGTCCTTCGCATCGTCCTCGACCTCATGCATACTAAGCCACTCGTTGAGCCTCCCGCCGCCTGGCTACCGCTTCTCGTTCCCGTCGTTCAAGTCCTCAAGAAGTACGACTGCACTCGAACCATGGCGCACTACAGTCTGGTCCTACGTACCTGGGGAGCCAACCTCCAAATCCTAGACAAGCTCGAAATCTTCTCGGCGGCGGCACACATGGACGACGTCGAGACGTGCGTGCTCGCCATTGCCCGCGGAGGAAGTCACAACGACCGCCGACAAGCCATCTCGACGCACCATTGCGACTTGTCGGTTCCTGCGCCCGGTAACAGTCCATTCGATATGAGCGCGCGTACGGTGGACGAGTTGTGGCGAATTCCGGAGGCCTACAAGCTCGCTCTGATGAGGATCCAGAGAGCGCAAGGTGCGAGTGCCATGCATTGGGCGACCGCCTCGCAGACCTTCAAGGATGTCATTAACTACAGTGAGTGCGTTCGAGTAAGGGTATAAGGGCAGCTGACGAGTAGACCTGAAGAAAGCGAAGACTGCTGGCTGATGTCGTATTGCCGAACCTGGGGCCGAGGGGGCGGATGCTGCGAGAAACCTTTTGACCGACATGAGTGTATGTTGTAGGACATTTTTGGAGTCTAAGGAGACCCTGAACGGTGTTAGAGCGCAATTGTGTACGATTCTAGCTCATGTGAGACGATGTACGACCACACAGCGATCTTTAAACTTCAAAAGTGGTGCCGAAGCTTTAGATCGCACGTTAGTCCTCAAAGCCATTGTACAGTACGTTGACAGCGGTCCGGAATATCGTAAGGGGTCAAGAGTCAACAAGCATCGTTCCAGCAATGGCCATCTGAAGCAATCTAGGCGGTGAAATCTCCGCTTCATAACGAGTCGAGGCGAAGCAAAGCGCGACCGGACGATCTGGCCCGTGGTCGAGAATCCACTCAGGCGGCGATGCTTTTACATCGTCACCGGTGGCACAAGCTTCCAGGGCTTCAGGCTTCACGCTTGTGCGTACTTCTGCGTCATATTCATACGGTCAAAGATAGGCGCGCGATTGTCTTGCTGACATACGAGGCTCCCCTGCAGACCCCATGGACAAGCATATGAGATAGATGTTCAGACAGGTTTGGCGCCTCGGACGAACAGAGCCCAGCGTCCGCTTGCCGCCCAGCTTCACGACCAGTGTCCCTGGTTGTGCCGAGCTCAAGATGCAAAGCTGCGTTGCTCGTGTCACCGATGCCATAAAGCTGCCATCCATCAAACCGCTATAAAGCCCTCAAGCAGGTCAACTGGCTCCTTTGTTCAGCGTGTGCTTTGTTGGCCCGTCTCATTGCGTTGTTGGCAAAAGGATGGCCCATGGTGGGGGCTTGGAATCGCGCGCGCCACCTCAGTCTTCGTGGTGTAAGCGAAGTCGGTCTGTCCTCTCTTTCCTTCCGCGCGACCAATCAGTCCTCTCAACGTTGTTGTACACGCGACGAACTCCTCGCGTTCATGTCCACCAAGGCCACTCGAGGTCGCTCAGGTCATGATAGGAGTCCACAAGACCGCTCGATGAACGTTTGGCAATCTTGCCGGCCATGTCACCAGCGCAAGAAGAAGTGCATGGCTTCGTGGCCGTGTCAGCCCTGCGTGTACTATGACACGGAGAGCGAGTGTGATGGTTGTGTGGGACCTGACGGGACGGTGTATGGGCCGTTTAGGCCGCCGACGGGAGCAATGCGAGGGGCCGGTACCGCCGTCGTGAGGCGGCTCGATCACATGGTCGCGCGACGCGCAACATCGAGCGACTTGGCAGCTACATCAACACCAAGAGCCGAGCATCAGCTTGGAACTGGGTCAGATGGAGCATACCCAGGCTCTTTGCACCCCATGGTCACGCTGCAGAGCCCTCAACATGCGCGTTGGGATCGGGAGATCTCGCACTCACCTATGATGACCACCGGTCCGGAGAATGACCAACAAGACGCTCAGGTTTATAGTCTCGCCTCGACCTTGTCGTCGGCAGCTTGCCTACCTGAGATGCCAGATTTCGGAACACACCTCAGCCTAGGCTCAGCCGAGTCTCCACACCGCCCAGGGAGGAGCTACCAACACTGGTCAGCGCCCATGTCTTGGGGCGGGAGTCGCCCCGATCTCACCGCCCCTCGCGTGAAACCTATGGGGGTAGATGTATCGCAGCTTCGCACCTCACCAGCCGACGGGCCCACCTCCATCGGACAGCCGGTAAGTGGGAAACACCATGAAGCAGGAGCTCCGCGGGACACGTGGAGGATCGGCTGGATCAACGATACAACTATGAGCCCGCATCTCAGCGGTACGAGTGAGGCTATCCGGTCTCACTCCCAGTCTCCACAGCGTGACGACGAGAGCATATCGAGCACAGAACACAGGGACGGGACCCGGAAGGACACCGAGCCGACCGTCCCTCATGCAGGCGCGAAGACTTGCACTACCTGTGCAACTTTCTTCGGGCCATACCACGCATGTGACGGTGCTGAGACTTGTTTGAGCTGTCAGGAGCTTTCCGAAGCTGGTGCGAAGGTGGAGTGCAAGTACTGATGGTGAGGGGCTTTGAGAGCGATTATGGCGCCTGTGAAATCGTTGTTGGTACCCCCACCAAGCAAGCTTTTGCTCCCGAAGAAGGG
Organism: Papiliotrema flavescens NRRL Y-50378; assembly: GCA_000442785.1. Classification (NCBI taxonomy): domain Eukaryota; kingdom Fungi; phylum Basidiomycota; class Tremellomycetes; order Tremellales; family Rhynchogastremaceae; genus Papiliotrema; species Papiliotrema flavescens. The sequence goes on from CAUG01000211.1 coordinate 26,949, forward strand.
TTGAACATTGCATATATACAACGCACAATGGTTCCTCTTGCTGACAATCATCTTTCGATCATGAGTGTGCCGACAGCGAGCTGCGTCCAGCTTAAACATCGTGTGTACGGGAATTGAGTGTGGACCTCGCCCTACGCGCAGCCCAAAAGCGCGCCACTGATCAGGGACTTTCGGTCACGCCCGCTCGTCATTCTTCACCTTCAGCATGTCAATTACCCCTTCCAACAACTTCTTGTCTGCCGCTCTCCCCTTCTGCCCCGAGCCTGAAGCGAACAGCTGGGTCAACCATACATATCAATCGCCCTTCTCCGATTTCTCCATTTACTCGTCGGATGGACACGAGTTCAAGGTGTACAAGTATCAGCGGATGGCTGCAAGGTGGGTACCAACGATCCCTAAGCTCGCACGAGCTGTATGATAGGCGCTCTGAAGCTAACAATAGCCAAGTCTTCCGCTCCATGCTTTCGGCTTGCGACCAAAATACCCTAGCCTCCTCCAACGGCTCGGAAGTCACCGAGCTGCACCTCACCGACGACGAGATCGAGCGCTGTCACTCCACCCGGCTGTTTCTCGACCTGATCTGCGGCCGGCCCATCGATCCCCCGTCCTCTTCCTTTCGCAAGTACCTCAACGTCGGTCTCCTGCTCAAGAAGTACGACTGTGAGGGTCATATGCAGTCGTGGAAGTGGGCGCTACGAGCCTGGTCGACCGACTACGCCGCTTGCACGATGACCACGTTTGTCTGCGCGGCGAATCTCGACGAGCTCGGAACGATGGTCAACCTGATCGCGACGAGGAGCAGTACATGGGCGAAGAAGAGCCACAGTGACGCCGATGACGACATACACCAGGCGGATGGGGCCCGAGGGCCGCTCAACAAGGTGTTGCAGACGGCGGTGACGGGCAACCTCGTGCTCGACCTCACGTCAGCCCGGCAGGACTTTTTCGAAGCGATCCCGCTTGTCTACTCTTTGGCGTTTTGAGGGCCAGCCGGTCAGCGAGCGAGAGTGGGATCTTGGATAAGAAGAGTAGGGTCAAGGTTTCGCAGGAATTTGAGAGGATTGTCAAGGCGTGAGTGGCCTAAGAGACCGGCACGGGCTTCGAGCTGATGAATAGTGGACGACAGAACGGAACACGCGTCCCGGACGGGGCCGACAAGAGGGAGAGCTGAACGGGCCAGATCCGGCAGTGAATATATCTGAGAGAGCCGACGAAAGGCTGTTCATCTGGAAGCGTCTCGGCAGGAGAATCTGGGCCGCATTCCTCAACGATTGAGGGACTTTGACGATACACGTGGTTCCTGTATATGCCGTTCGACAGTCTATGCATCGTTTCCTGCTATGCTTGGCGGCGTTGAGCGGTATTGCCAGCGTCGGAAATGCACGATGACCATGCTTCTGACTTTTGTCACTGACTGTACCCCTGCGTGACTCGATGACCGACGATGTTCCTCAGGGCCATCGACTCGGCGGAATTGTGACTGGCATTTGGAGACTCGAGTTCCGTTTGTCCGCGATTCAATAGTATGAGACACACCGCCTGAGTCCTGAAGAATTCCGCCACAGATCCCAAATCGAGCTCATCGCAAGCGCTTCATCGACCATTGATAACTGAACATGGAAATGGGGACTGACGAACGCGTATGCATGGAATGAGCTCGATCTGCCGCCCTTGCACCATCGGACTCCGGGCCAAAGGAGGGCTGCAGGTATGCCCGGCTGAAACACAAACGACCGTGTCGCACATTTGATCATCAGACCGAGTGACCTGCCGACGGGAGGGGCGCTAAGGTCTCTGGCGGCTAGTTGCGTCCCGTCACTTTTTCACAGTCTTCACATTGCTATTCACCTCAGTTCCCACCTCAAGATGTCCAACGACGAAGACGGGCCGCCATACGACACCGAGTACCAATCCGAAGACGCCGATATTCGAATCATCTCGAGCGACGACGTCGAGTTCAAGGTCCACAGTTATCAGCTACAAGCAGCGAGGTGAGTTCCTACAAGATGCTCTCGACTCTGAACGTAGTTCCGTCTTCCGCTCTATGATTACACTTCGTCAGGATGGCACCGAGGCGTCCGACGACATCGGCCACAAGATCGAACTGACCGATCCCGACCTCGAGATCGCGTCCAACATCGGCCTCTTTCTCGACGTTTTATACGGCCGGGAGCTCGACTTGCCGGATTTGTATCCCACGCCGTACTTGAGCATAGGCACCTTACTGCGCAAATACGACTGGGGGGCTGGACTTCATTGGTGGCGTCTCAATTTGCGAGCTTGGTCCACGGATCCTGACGCGTTCCAAGTCGTGGTCTTCGCTGCGGCGGCCAAACTCGACGAAGTGGGCACATGCGGCCATTGCATTCGAACGTGCACGAGCGTTTGGCAAAGTGTGCCCGAGCACGCCGATTGTAATCAGGATGCCCTGTCATTGTGCACCCCGGACGCGAACTGCTTCGATTTTGCCCAAGCTCGGATCGATATACTCGAGAACATTCCCTTCAGATACATTCTCGCTGTGTTGCGCGCTTGGGCAGTCAAGGGACCGACAGAAAGCATGGATGTCAGGGAAGTCCGCAATCGCGTCGCCGATGAGTTTGAAAGGCTCGTCAAATCGTCAGCAGCCAAAATCAATACTGTTGTGTCTGGCTAACGCCTAGGGCCGAAAATGGGGGCAAAATCAAGCGCGATGGCATGGACGGCGAGGATGAGGTGACGGGAGCTTGACAACTGGGAGAGTCGTACAAGGCGAAACATCACCGCTCAATTGGTTTGACGCAATCGTAAATTGACTCCCTGCCAGACCCTGCGGTGCTGCGGCCTCAGCCCGTCAGCCCGATCCTCTTTGCATGAATATCCGTATAATACTTCTCATAATGTACCACCGGTACACCTCACGACGATGATTCGAGCATCCCGTAATGTCGAGGGTAGCCCGGTTGTTATACGCTTAAACGGATCTGGGTATGGTCTACGCCAAGCTCCGCGCTGTCATGACATCGTGAGCTGGACCGGAACCAGTACGTCGCAGAGCCGGAGCTTTATCACTGAGAGGACGATAAGCCAGGCAGGAAATCGTGCTTATCGCCAAACCGATGCGGACGAGGCCAGGCTGGAAACAGCCGTGCATTCAGCCAGAACGATGCGGAGAAGAAGTGTTACAACATGTAAAGATTAACGATCCTCCGAGCCACTCCTGGAGACCTGGATGCTAGTCACCTCTAATCCCTCCTCAGCGCGTCCAACCTCTTCTGCAGATCCGCCTCCTCTGCGTTCATAGGTCCGCCTCCGCCTCCAGCAGCAGGTGGTGCGGCAGGTGAAGAGGTGAGACCCTCGGCGACGGCGACCCGTGTGTTTGCGACCGGCTCGTTGGCAAGAGGGTTTGCTGTCGGTGCTGAGGCGAGCTGGGCATCAGTGACGGTCGCAAATGATTTGAATCGACGTCGTGGTGACACTCAGATCCCCGGACAGCCTCGCGCAGCGGGACAAGCGAATCTATGCTGGCGAAGGGGTGCGAATTGTCGTGCGAACCCGGTTATCGATCGAAGCAGTTTCACTCACGGCGTCGTTCATGTTCATACCAATCTCGTCGAATACCTCCTTCAAGATCTTGTCGCCTTCCATCTCCTCGCCCTCGCCCTCGTCTTCACCCTCCATCGCGTCGTCGACAGCGTCCGACATCATCTCCTCCTTCATGTCCATCGTGGACGACTCTTTCTCGAAGTCGTTCATGATCTTTTGGATCTGCCGTGAGTTTAACGTCTCGGTATTGCAGTGTCGGGAGAAGAATTGCGTCGAGTTGACTCGAGATGTTCAATCGCAGGGGACCCGGTCCATCGAGGGAAGGAAAGAGCACTGGGTTTCGGATGCGAGCAGACAACTCACCTGAGGGAGGTTGAGACTTCGGTTCATCTGGCCCATAGCCTGTCGTCAGCTTGTGTTTCGTAATGAGCTTGCCGTGATGGTACAACGCTAGACATGTCCGGTTGCTGGCCACCACACTCACCCTGGTCGCGCCCTTCATCGCCGTCGCCATCTGCTCGTTGCTCCTTAACGTCTGCATCCGGAGCGAGACGGCCTGCAGTTGCACCCGCATCTGCGTGAACTTTTGAATGTACCGACGTGTTCGTACGAGGTCCTTGGCGAGGATCTTGCAGGCGTTCTACGGTTAGCTCGGTGCTGATAAGGGTTGATGTCGAGTGGTTCGCGTGCGAGACGCAGTGGCTTCCTATAGTGGCACAAAGCCACAGACGCTCGGTCACAGCAGTGCGGGGTGTGAGAGCCCAGGGGCTGAGGCACAAGGCAAGGGAGTGACGAAGTAATGATGGTGTGTTCGGCGGGGACAACACTCATGACGACATACCATGTTGCCCGCCTTTGCATTCTTCTTGATATCCATCATCGTCTTCTTCTCCTGCTGCTCGAGCTTGTTGGCTTCCCGTTCGAGCTCTCGCTGAGCTTTCTGGAGGGAGCGTTGATGTTGACGCAAGCGCTCCGCGGGCGTCATAGACCGGCCAAAGAGGGTGTCCTGCGGGTAAGCCCGGTCCGGTGGGGCGCTTCCGGTGAGAGGCGGGGTTGCGCATGCATCCGACGCTCTTGGCACTTACGAGGATGTTCATCGTGCAGATCTATTTGCGATATGCGTGGGCAGTGTCAAGTGAGAGATGGATGATGATGTATGAAGAGTGGGAAGAAGGACAGATAGGACGATTACGGTTCAGGCCGCTTGTCAACTGGCCGTCGGGTCATCATCGCCTCGGCGCACTTGACCGACATCCATTATGCGTTCCTCATCACGTAACATACCCACCCACTCGATACCCTCTCGCGACTTGAGCAAACGGCCAGACGTATCGCACACGACCCGCCGTCCTTCGTCTGCGAGGTGAAATTTCGGGATCACCCTCGCTATGCGGATACATCAGCTGTTCCTCTTCTCGCTCGCGTTCGCTCTCCGCGCAAAGTCCGCCGGCCACGTCGCGGATGAGGACTTTGACCTGCGGCAACTGACCGACGACAATTTCAAGGCGAACACAGCGCAGGGATTGTGGTGCGTGCCGAGGATTCACCCATTACGCAGCAGCAATTGACGATCAGGCTGGTCGAGCATTTCTCGCCGAAATGTGGGTGAACAAGCCGGTAGAAGGCAGCGGAGAGCAACGACTCGGCTGACACCAGGCGGGCACTGTCGAGCTTTCATGCCGACATGGACGCAGCTGGCAAAGGACAAGCAGCACCTGGAGCGGTTATCGGGCTTTCACATGGCCCAGGTGAACTGCCTCGCACAGGGAGGTGGGTTATAGCGAGCTTCATAGAGGTGACAAAGCTGACGGACAGATCTGTGCAATTCCAACGGTATCAAGTTCTGTAAGCTTACTCATCCCTATCGGTCCTCACTCAGCTGACATTCAGATCCACAACTGATGCTGTGAGCTCTTCGCGGGACCGCTAGTCGGCGTATGTGGGTCGGGTCTGACGTGTAGATACTCCAACGGACAGCTGGTCGAGCCGTCGTACTCGGGCGATCGGTCCTACGCCGACTTGTCAAAATGGATCGACACACACTCGCACGCATATGCGGAAGAACACCTGCTCAAGCCGCTGATTGATGGTCGGGCGAATGGGCAGGGCGAGGCAGAGGCGGTGTACAATGCGGGCAGGCCAAACGCGGAGGGGAAGATCATAGAGGTGGATGAGGATGGACTGCAGGCGCTCAAAGCGAGGGGTCCTGTGTTCGTCGAGTACTTTGCGCCGTGGTGCGGACAGTGAGCCTGCTCGAGTGTGGCATTGAGACGAGCTGACCGGTAGTTGCAAGAAGCTGCGACCGAGTAAGCGCGAGAGCCGGCCAGTGAGAAGGAAGCTGACGGCAGCGTACGAGAAGTTGGCAGAGGCGCTCAAGGGAAAGATCAACATTGCCGCTGTCGATTGCGATGCCAACAAGCCGTTCTGCCGGCGGGAAGGGGTGATGGGCTACCCGACGTTGAGGATGTGAGGGGTTGTCCCGCAGATGGCGGTCCGTGCTGACGGACAGGCTGAACAAGGACAAGCAGACGGACTATAACGGTGCTCGGTCGCTGGACGCTATGCGGACTTTTGCGCTGAAGAGCGTCGAGACGTACGGTGAAGCAAACGTCGCACTGCGCAGACCCGCTGACTCACAGGCCCGCTATTCAACCGTTGAAGCTGGAAGACTTTGACTCGGCACTGAAGAGCGACGACGCGTTCTTCCTGTACCTGCAGAATTTTGACACCGAGGTTGCAGATGTGGTGAGCTGCTCTGTTACTTGTGACTCGTCGCTTACTGCCAGGAACGCGTGAAGAAGGCGCTGGAGCCGATCCTCTCTGACGTGCCCGTCTACACGTCCGCCGACCCGCTGTTCTACACCAATCTGTCCATTGCTCAACCTCCCACGTCCGCTCTCCTCGCATTTAGCAACCACCACGCCCGGCCCGTCGGCTCGTTGTCATTCCCGACTGAGCAGAAGCACCTGGACCGCTTTGTCACGACGCATCGCTTCCCCACCCTCGCGCACCTGACGAGCTCGAACTATAACGCGATCATGAAATCGGACCCGCGCGCGATAGTGGTCCTTGCCGCGCTGCACAAGGGAGACGAGGGACAGAGGGAGAAGGAGAAGTTGATGTCGGTCGCGCGGGCGTGGAAGCGGGGCGGACGGGGATTCCAACAGCCGGTATGGTTTGTATGGGTGGAAGGCGAGAAGTGGGGCGGGTGGTTGAAGCAGAGTTACGGGATCAGGAAGAAGGAGCTTCCCGCGGTGGTAGTCGTTGATCCTTCGGTGAGCTGGGACGGGCAGTGCTGGAATCAGCAGCTGATGACAGCTGTCGGAGTACTACGACATGACGATCGAGGGCAAGAAGATCTCGTTCGAGGGCGCGGCAATCTTCTCGGTGCTGGAAGGGTTTTACCAGCATTTCCTGGTACCCAAGCGGGTGGAGACTACGCTGGAGTGGGGATCGCGGAGTGCGACCATGACCCTGATCAATCTCAGCGTGAGTTGCTCGCGTGCTGTATGGGCTGACTCCAGAATCTCGGCGCAGATCATCCCTTATTGGCGTTCTTCACGGTCGTTGGCGGAGTGGCGGTCTTTGTCTTTTTGTTGCAGCGGTGTATGAAGAGGGACCCCCGGGAGGGCCGGGATGCACCCCGGTTGGATTGAGCGGGGTGGAGTCTCATCGCGGATACGGGCCTCTTCTCCGGCATATGCATACATATCACGGTTGAATACAGCTCCTGCGTATCATACGACTCAGGGAAACGACCTGTTTAGCTTCCCCCTGGCTTGTCAGGTGGTTTGTGACATTCCTTTGCACCCTGCTCACCCGTGCACTCCTTGATTATATCCTGGAACTCGGCAGGCTGAGAGCCGCCGAGTGTCGGATGCCTCAACTGGGTTCTGAGCGCCGCGAGAAGGTATTCCGGGGGGATTCTGGCTAGAAAGGTGAGCGGCAGAGTTCGGAAGTCGCCCAGTCGTTGATCCTCGACGCCGTAGGCGAGTCGTCCCGGATGATTTGTCGCATCCCAAACATCAGCGTGCGATGCGAGGTGTTGGATTGCTTTGGCGCAAAGCTGGGAGTTGCGAGACACGGCCCCGACGACAAAGGCTATAAGGGCCGAACTCCCAGTGGAGCCAGACACCGACGAGACCACATCGCGCATTCTTTCGAGCAGGGTCAAGTGGAGCAATGCCGAGTGGGTCTGGCAGTCGTACTTGTGGAGAAAAGTGGCGAGATTGCAAATCGTGGTGCCGGTTGTCAAGAACGAGTCGATCGAATTGTCATCGATGGGAGGGACTGTCCCGCGGCTGACGAGGTTGAGGAATGCCTTGAATGTCTTCGAATCTTCGAAAATGGGGTCGATGAGCTTGACTTCGCCGCATCCAGGGCCGAAGTGATCATGTCGTTAAACACCTCAATGCTGGGTCAGCTGTTGAGGTCAGCTCAAGCAGAAGTAGACTTGCCTGTATGCTCTGAGATGGTAAGAATGGACCCTGAAGGCGACCAGGTCTGACGTGATGATTGTAAGATCAGCGTGCTCTGACTGAAAGTCGGGGTCGACTTGGTCGCCGTTGTCGGTCGTTTCGCTTTCTTGATCAGCGGTAGCACTCATCGTAGTTGCTTGCTGATACTGGATTTCGAAGAGCAAGTGCGTGCGGAGTCAGTGAATTTGTAGGCGGGGAAGCATTGACCGCTACAGGCACCATTAAGGGACAATGTGACAAGGGCGCAACACTCATGTTTCACGGGTAGCTTCAACACCTCGTCGCGTTTGTCGGAGGGCGATGCTCTCATCAGACGACCCCGGGCCCGAGTCGTGATGATCTCGGTGCATCGTGGTGTGTCATCTGCCTTGCAAGGCCATTACTCTCGTCGGAAGTCTGGGTAAGGCCCGGTTACTTCGTTGTGGACGTCCTTTCTGTATAGGTCACCAGGTCGGTCGCGCGGTCATCAACCTCACCCGGTTATTAATTCCCACCCCCTTTGTTCTTCGGACGAAGAAGGCGCTATGGGTATCGACCACGTCATTACGGAGATATTGAAACTGTCTATGCTCCACCACCCACCCACACGCCCATCTCTCCCTTTTGTCGCCGCCGATGATGGCGGGCGAGCGAGGACAAAAGGCGCCTTGTACACGGGGTCGGGCCTGGGGATAACTTCGACCTCATCACCATCTCCAGTACCGTGACGACTAGTTGCGCTACCAGAACAACGATACACCGCGCGCTCTCACATTAGGGTATCCTTGACGATCAAACATCAGCCCCTGGACCTATTCCCGCGGATCATTCGACCACACACCGCGCTCGAACACCTTTGAACGGTAATCGAGCACCCAATCTGACCGACATCCCCTTTGTCAACCGCTACCATCCGTCCTCCCCGCTCACAGAGGATATCAACGGACCAGGGGCATCTTTCCCAGAGAACGAACAAACGATCATCACCCTCGACCTGAACCCTGAAAGGGCTGACGCCGCGCTCGGGGCAACACCGCACGCAGTCAGGCTATAATAGCATCAACGCGGAGAAGGGATGTGGGGGAACTACTGGAGTCCTTATTTCATGTACGGAGGGGTAAGTCTACCAGCCTACTCGCCGAGCTCAGAGTATCTCGAAAGGGTGTGTTCTGCGGGACTCGTCGTGGCTGCTTGCTCCTTTTCACTCAGCCGCCCGCCTCGCGTTTTCCGATAACATCCGACCACGAACGCGCCGACCTGGAGGACGCAGACTCGCCTGGCCTAGCTGACCGCAGATGATGAGCCCATACTACGCTGGAGGGCTCGGCATACCGTATTCAATGGGCATGGGGGGTATGGGTGAGTGCGCCTTCGACCGAGCTCCACCGGTCTTTGCTCCACTCTGAGTATCAAGCGACTGATGGCCAGGGTACGGTATGGGGATGGGCATGTATCCCGGCATGATGGGCATGGGCGGGATGGGATATCCATACGGCATGATGGCGAGCAACCCATACATGTACTCGGGCATGGTGAGTGATTGGCTTCCGGCAGACAGCGCTGAGATCAGTACGGGCTGGGTTACTAGGCGGCGCTCGTTGCGACCGGCATCCGCACGCACTGCGACGTTAGCGTAGGGGTTGTGCGAAATGGCTCAGCGAGGGAAGAGACCAGAGGCGAAGTTGGCTCGGCGTGTAGGAATCGACTTGTCTGTTGTGCTCTCGTGTACATAATGAGCTGCGACATGGTCATCTGCTATGCTAGTATGATATTGTACAACGGTGCTGCCTTGTCCTGTTGGTCGTAAGGGTCGTCCGAGTCGTTGCGGGTCGTCCTTGTCGTCTACACCTCGGCGATCAAGTAGCGTGAGGCGAACAGCACGTGTCCTTTCGGAGTGGAGTTCGGTGCCGCTTCGCCAAGTGCCTCGTCGCCCTCGTCGCTGGCCGAGCTCTCCAAATCGCTTCTCTCTTCGCCCAGCTGCGGCTCCGCGGGCAGGTCCATCTCCTGGTACGGCGCCCAGACGCCAATCTCCCACCTCTTGTCGGAACCTTCCCGCATCTTGCCCACGACGACTTTCGGGTCGACTCCTAGCCGGGCACATTCATGCGGGACTGGCTGTAGGAGCAGCAAGACTGCTTCGTCCTCTTCATGAGGTTCACCACCTTGCCCCGGTCCACTCAGCAACATCGTTTCGCCCGCGGGGTCCTTCCGCTTGACCACATCGCAGCTGAGCACGATGCCGTTGTGCGTCCGATCCCAGGCTAACGACGTCGGACGGAGGCGTATGTGGGCGGTGCGTATGTGCTGGACGACCGTTGGTGTATGGTCAAGCGTAGTCGTCTTCCCGCCAAATGCCGGTTTTGGTGGGCGAGCAGGAGGGTGCAAGGTGCGTTGTAGCGAGTTGTAGAAGAGTACGAGGGAGGAGTTTGCAGTGTGCAAGACTTGAGCGAGGTGGATACTGGTCGGCATGTCTCTGCGCGTCAGCTCCTGCATTGGAAGCACAAACGCCCGCTGACCCTTTGCCGTTCCACTTGATCGCTTTGGGCTTTCTCGGAGATACGCCAACACCTTCGTCTTCTCGCTTCAGCCGCTCCCTAGGCGAGGCGTCCACCTTGCCCGCTGATAGCTCTCCGAGCTTGACCAGCTTTTCTCTCTCTTTCAGCGCGGACGTCCTTGGCCGGGAGACAAAAGGCGAGGCATCGTCCATGATCGATTGCAGCGGCCTGTGCTTGAGGTCCGGGGTTGTTCTCGCGCGAGCGGGCGTGATGAACGGGGAAGGAAGCGCGCCAAGGGGTTTGGCTTGCTTGAGCGGAGTGACCGCTGACGTGGCATGCTCGGCGACAGGTGCGACGGAGAGCTTGCGTTGAGGCGTGTTTGAAGTGTTTGGAGGGCGTGGTGATGGGGTTACGGATTGGCGTGACGGCGTCTGCAGATCGTTCGGCGCGGATATGACGGTACGAGGCTTCTTCTGCGGGGTGCCGATCTTGCTGAGGTCAAAAGCGAACGCCCCAGCCGATATGGGGGCCTTCCGCTTCCCATCGCCCGGATGGGGAGGAGGTGGGGGAATGCCCCAGTGGTGCGGCGGCGGGGGCATGGCTGTGCGGCTGACTATGGACAAAGTATCATGGTCGGGTTGAATGGCAGGTTGTCACTGTCAACAAATCGGTCCGATCACCCAGACGCAACCGGGACCACGCCACTCGGCACGTGGCCCAACGCGGCGGTCGCCGCTAGGGGCGTCCGCTGACGTTTACTTTGGCCGACGGCAGTGGGTCCAATTGATCCCTGTCGAGCGTGTCATTCTTCATATCCTTCGCCTGCAGTCGACGTCCTTGCTCGGGACCAGAACGCAGGAACGACTCCATACAGATAGTCAGTCCGAGAAGCTCGTAAGCGGCGCGAAAGAGACCAACCAGCGCACGATGGTCTGGAGAACAGCAGCCATCACGATTACGTCGTGTTTCCTGCTAGGTAGGCTGGTCTCCTCTTGATATACAGGCTGATACCCCAGGAACGACGTTTTCTCACTGGATCGCCGACCATGATGTGCTTTGGCGATCACCACTCACGTCCGAGGCGCTGCAGAACTCGATATCGTACTATTCGCTCTTGTCATCCGCGACGCCAGGGCTGGGCTATGTGTACATAGCGGTCGGGCTGTTGGGTGTGTTCAGCGCGGCAGGACGGACGATCAAGGGCGCGCGGGGTAATCAGGGAGAGGTTCTGTTCGATGGTGGGAGCTTGGGTAAGCTGCGCGATGTGTATCACGGAACCAACTTACGCTAGTCCTGCTCGCGGGCATTGCCTACAACCAGATCAACGAAGTCTACCCAAGTCAGCTGCGTCCACGCTCGTTCTACAACAGCTGACCCGCAGCGATCAGCCTCTTCCCCTCACCGCTGCCGCCAAAGCTCGCGGACCACCCGACCTTCCCGGCGCTGACCACCGCCGTCCGGGATCTAGCCAACGACAACGTCATGACCGCGGTCATGCTTACTGGCGTGATGCTGCTTCAGGTGAGCTCACGTCCGTAATGGTCGGTCCAAGCTCACGCACAGGCCGGACGATACTATGCCAAGCGGCCTTCGTCGTCCCCTCCTCCGGCCGCGGTCGACTCTGCCCCGACCTCCCCGCCTACCGAGCCGTACCGCCGATCCAGCACGCCGTTCCGGGAATTGACCGAGGACGAGGCGTTGGAGCTGAAGGGATTGGATGAGTGAGGCGGCGGGTTAAGAATTGGAATCTGGCATCTGTGATCTTGCGGTCTCGAAACGTAAAAGGCATGGACGGTTCATTGTGCAATCAACTTTCACATCATGTCGTCATTGCATGCATCAACTGTATGATCCGGTAGTCTGACACTGTACACAGCGGTCTCCGCGTCGTTTCCGTCTAGATGGCGAGGACACCCTTGGTCGACGGGACGTCGTCGCCGCCGGTCCGGGAGATGGCCATGCGGATGGCAAGGGCGAGGGCCTTGAAGGCGGCCTCGGCGCTGTTCGTCAGCGAGTTGTCTCCACAACGGCAGTTGACGGCTCACATGTGGTGGTTGTTCTCGCCTCGGATGAGGTCGACGTGCAGGGTTACGCCAGCCTCGAAAGCGAACGACTGGAGCAGGTGCGAGACCATTTCGGTGGACACTAAGGTTAGCCCACGTCAAGAGCCGACGATTCACGTACAGTCCCCGACCTTTTCGCGGGTGAAGGGCAGGTGGCAGACGAAGAACGGTCGGGACGAGATGTCGATGACGGCTCGGGCGAGGGACTGTGGGTGAGCTCCGCGCGGCGGCTCTAATACCGCTACCCACCTCGTCGAGCGGGGCGTAGGCAAAGCCGTATCGCTTGATACCCTTCCTCTCGCCAAGAGCCTTCTTGAACGCAGCTCCCAGGGCCAACGCGCAGTCCTCGGCCGAGTGGTGGTCGTCGATGTGCAGGTCACCCTTGCAGTTGAGCGTGAGCGACATGCCTCCGTGCTTGGCCAGCGCGGTAAACATCTGCGCGTTAGCGCGGGTCGAACATGCATGGGTATGACTTTGCGGGGAGCAGCAGCAGAGACCTCCCCTCGGCGTTCTCGGCGTTGAACGAAGCCCGGCGCAACTCACATGGTCCAAGAATCCAATGCCCGTGCTGACCTCGATGACCTGCTTGGTCACGCCGGGCGTGTGGTCGAGGTCGATCGTACATGTGATCTGGGTCTCGCCCGTCACGCGCTCGACGGTGGCTGTTCTGGAGGTACTCATGGTGGTGGTTAGTTGCGAGGCCGCGATCAAAAGTCGGGCGTCGATAAAGGAGTCGGCGAATCGAGGTCAAGACATTTGGGTCGGACAGCGGAGATGTGGGCAATCTCCGACTCACTCACTCGCGCTGCTTGGCCCCTTGTCCTTCACAATGCCGCGTACGTGACTTTACACTAGCAACAAAGATCATGGCGGACACGAAGCAGGTCGCGGCGATACAAGCCAAGCTGCAGCAGTCGTCTGTGGCGTTTCAGAAGATTGAGGGTGGTGCGTGGGTCACACGGGTCGGGAGAGAGCTCACGTCGCAGAGATGGCGGGGATCATCGAGGCGCGACAGAGATTAGATTCGCAGCAGTCGGAGAATGAGCTGGTTCTCAAGGTGCGTCCAACCTACGCAATCGGACGACCTGTTCAGCTCGATTCCTGTAGGACCCGCTCACGGCAGGAGTTTGCGCAGCTCAAGTCCCACAACACCGTCTTCAAACTCATCGGCCCGTCGCTCGTCCCGCAGGATGCCAACGAGGCCAAGGTGAACGTCGAGAAGCGTCTGGAGTTTATCAAAAACGAGATGTGGGTAGAGGGAACTGGACAAAAGCAAAGGATTGGCTGACCCCAGCGTCCGCGTCGAGAACCAGCTGAAAGAGGTCGAGGAGAAGGCGGGGAAGAAGAAGAACGAGGTGGGTTTTGCAGGTTGGAGCACTTTTCAGCTTCTCCTCGCTGCCATCTCGCTCCGTAGGCTCGGCGCTGACAGCAGATCATCACCCTGCAACAAGAGTTCCAGCAGCTCCAGGGCCCGTCTGCCGGCGTCAAGGCATAATTACACCGCTGCCGGAATTCCTCACGACATATACCCATGCATTACGACCACATCTAGATATACAACCAACGCGCGGCTCTTCGTTCGGCTCGCTGTATTTGTACACAAGATCGAAACAGGCACCGCTTGTCGCCTCGTTCTCAGCTCACGGGCGTGCCCTCGCTGGTGGGCGAGGCAAAGATCGTCTCTTCTTCACCTCCCTGATCCTCCTGCACATCCGTGGAAATCGGCTTGAGCTTGTCGAACGGGTTCTCTAGCAAGCCCTGCTTCTCCGTACCATCCGGGCTGGCGCCGCCTGAATCGATCGACCGCGGGCTAAGCGTCTCCTGCGTCCCGACCAAATCCCTCCACTTCTCGTCGGGGTCCGCAGTGGTGTCGCTCTCGGTGGTAACGGAAGCGTACGAGTCCATCGATCCGCCATGCAATGATGGATTGGTGGATGTCTCGGGAGACGAGGGCAGGGCGAGGGGGGACGTGGGTGTCGCGGACGTGGATTGCGACTGTCCAGACATGGATCGGCGGTGCAGACCAAGGCGTCGCATTCTGCGGTCAATACAAGGCAGCGACAGGGGGCTCACTTTTGGACCGCTCGGACGACCGTGCTGCGCGTCAGCGTCGCATCCGCGCGGTAGTCGTCACTCACAAGATACTCCGCAGGGTCCCGATAGCAGAGCGCAACTCGTCCTGCGTCGGCTCCTCAACGTGCTTTCCGACGTAGTACAGGTTGTCTTCGGTGGAGATCATGGCGTTTGCGCCGTCCTCGGTCACCCATGGGTGGTCCTGCAGGTCAGCACGGATGACCGCGCGGGTTGCTAGACTCACGCGAATATGAGGCACAGCGGCCCTCTCGTGCGGGTCTTTTTTGAACATGCCGCGCAGCAGGTCTTGTAGCTGCGGATCCCAGTCGTCGTGCAGCTCGGGCCTGGGGGTGAGTCGGTCCGACATTCGATGGCAAGCTCACTCTCGCGACTTGACCGCGTCAAACAGCTCGATTGGGTTCTCCACGTTGAATGGTAGTCGACCCGTGAGCATGCAGTATAGGGTGACGCCTGGGGTCAGCTGGGACCTTGCGCCGAATGGATGAGACATACCCAGCGCCCAGACATCCACCGCCTGACCATGTACATCAGAAGGGGCTGCCATCAGCTTTGCACCGCAAGCGCCGACCCACTGGTAAAGCTCTCGGGACTGAGGAATGCCGGACTCCCTCCGGCGTGCTTTATCCGGTCGCTGCCTTTTGCGTCGAACATTTCCGACACGCCAAAGTCGCACAGCTTGACGACAGTGCGGTCTTTTGACAACAGGATGTTTTCAGGTTTGATCTGGGGGTCAGAGCGATCCGCGATGCACAACTTACGTCTCGGTGGACCACTCCGTTGGCGTGCAGGTACTCTAGACCCAGGCATAGTTGCCGAAAGTACTCTCGCGTCTGCCACATGTCGAATGGTGGCTGCGCGTCGGCCGCTGCGGGTCCCATCGCCACGTCCATGAGGACTCCGCCGGGGAGATACTCGAGCACGAGGAAGAGGGCATCGGCGTTTGGCATGGAGATGGCTTCGTACAGGTGAACGATCTGGCGTTAGGGGAGGCGTGAAGCTACCGCAGGTACATACGTTCGGATGGCTGCGCGTGAGCTTTCATCGGGCAACGCAACTCACTCGAGCTTTTTCATAATGGCAATCTCGCGCCGGATCAGACCCAGCGGGTCCTCCTCGATCGTCTTCTCGCCCGCCTCCCCCCATGGTCCCGTCCCCTTGCGCGGCGCGTCGACGTGCTGGTTCGAGTCGGGCTTGTCGCCAGATCCACTGCTGGAGTGGGTTTGCCCTCGCTCACCCGGCGGGGGCGGCCGTCGAGGCCGGCCCCGAGCGACTTGCCGGTGTTTGTGTTGCAGCGCCTGCAGCTTGAGCCGGGATTTGGAAAATTCCTTGATAGCCTAGGGTCAGCAAGGGGCGCTTGCCGCAGCACGCACGTATTCCTGGCCCGTACCGACGTCCACGCCGAGCTCGACCTTTGCGTACGCCCCGCTGCCTAGACTCTTGCCAATCTTGTACTGGTTGACCATCCGCTCGCCATTCTCTGTGCTCTTTTGCTCCCCACCGATGGTCTCCCGGACCCGGTGGGTCGAGCTGGTCCGCCGTTGGTGGCTTGGCTTGGGCCTGTAGTGCGGTGAGCTCGGCGACGGGGCGCGGGGCGGTAAGGGTAATCTATCGCCCGAACTCGATGGAGACATTGCGACGGACCCGGGCGAGCTGGGGGCGAGTAGGGACGGCTCTTTTTTGGGTGAGAGGGACAATTGCGTGGCGGCGATGGGGGTTGTGGATTGGCGGGATGAGTTGGAGAGGGAACGCGGGCGGGGGTATGGCGTGGTGCGAGGAGCGGGCGATAAGGTGTTGGCCCCGGCATCGAGGTCGTCTTCTTCCGGAGAGTCGTATGCTTGCACCTCGGCCTCGCTGTCGGGGGTGGTTGGTGCAGATGGCGGGGAGAATGGATGGGTCGGATCGATGGGCGAGGGCGGGGAGACGATGGTCGCTGGTGGGTGGAGGGTGAGCGAGGGGGCCCGGGTAGATGCCGCGCCGGGCGGTTGAGCAGGTTGTCGCGGCGGCGTCGGCGTCGGCGACGGCGAAGAAGGCATGCTCGAAGGATGAGCAGTTGCCAGATGGCAGGTCTGGTACAGGGTACGATGCGACGAGATGTGAAGGGGTGAGTGCTGATAGTGCTATCGACAACGCGTTCCCAATCACAATCCTTTGATTTTCGGCCTGTCGACCACCGAGCCGGTGACTGCGCACATAACCACCCGAACAATCCCCGTCATCTTACGACTCTCATGCTTATTCGACGACCCTATAACGCAATCCACAATGCATGCATCCGACGACTACGGACATACACTGCTCAAGACTCTCTGCACATGATTGCGTCTCCGCTCTCAGTCCGCGTTCACCAGTCTCCGTCCCAGCTGGGCAACGCCGTGCGGCTGCGTCGAGGGTCCGCCGGTATGCATCGCGCCGGGGAAACCGAACGGTCCTGGTTCGCCGGAGAACGTCGGGGCATGCCCATAGTGCGGCGCAAAGTGCGGCGCATACTGGCCCGGACCGAGTGATCCAGGACCCGGGGCCTGCGAGAACGGCGAGTACTGCTGCGAAGGGGATCCGCCTGGGTAGGGCAGCTGCGAAGGTGGTGCTTGAGAGCCGTACATGCTGGCTGGGGCATACTGCGAGGGGTGTGGCGGTTCATACCCGCTGATCGGGCCGTAATGCGAGGGCGGGGATTGCGAGCCGTACATGCTCGGCGGAACGGAAGGACTAGGATGGCCATAAGTGCCAGCCGGGCCGTACAGCGAGGATGACTGCTCGTACGCCCCGGTGAGGGGGTTCACCACCGCGGTTTGTTGGTTCGGGGCAAAGATGCTTTGCGAGTACAGCGTGCTCGGAGGGGGGTAGATCTGCTGCGACGCATGCGATGGTGCGGTTGGGTTTGAATACTGCGCGTAGCCCGCCGTGCTCAGCGGGCCGTCATTCGACGGCGCACCAGTCCATGAAGCTGGACTGCCGGGAGCCATGCTGGATGATGGACCGTAGGGAGGGACGCCGGGAGACTGCCATGGTAGAGGGGCTTCCGGTGGAGTGTAAGCCATGAACTCGCTCCGGGCAGGATCCAGGTCGGTCCTGGGGCCGTTGTACTGGTGGTCGTTCAGCCAATGTTCGAACGCGGGACGGTGGATCTCCGCTGCTGGCCCGAGCTGTGACGGCCACGATGGCGGGTGAGCCACAGGTGCAGAGTGCCATTCCGAGTAGCCGTTGCCGTGTGCAGTACCGCCCATGCCGCTGGGCACGTAGTTCTCGGCCCATCTTGTCATCGGGTCCCCTCCGACATGGGTGATAGTCATCGGCAGGGTCGTGCGCACCCCGTCGACAGTCGCTGGGCAATCGTACTTTTGCGACTCGGCGCCAGAGGCAGAAAAGTCGTCGAGAAAGCGGCCCAGATTGAAGGGCTCTCGCGTCACGCCGGCGTGCTCGGACGGCCCCGGGGGTTCGTCAAACACGTCGGGGCGTGGCGTGCCGCGTTTGCTGATGAGCTTTCTGCGCGCGTCTGTTTCTGCCTGGGACGGCTTTCCGGAGGATTTGTCTTTTTTTCCGGACTGTTGCGAGGGCACCTCGCTAGTCGTTTGATCGGAGGTTGGCTGCTTGGACCTGCTGGCCCGGCTCGGGCGCCCAGTCTTCCAGGGCGTCTTGGCCGCGTCTTTCAGCGACAACGCGGCGTCGTCGTCGTCTTCCGAGTCTACGCTGCTAGCTCCAGACCGGGCTGCCCTCAGCGCTGCGCCTTCGCTCCGCTCCTTCGATTTCAACCCATTCTTCGTCGAGTCCCGCGCGGTGCTCGACCCTTTCGAAGCGCCCTTTTTGTCTCTCGCGGCGTACTCTTTTGCCCATCGCTGGATGAGCTTACTCTGGGTGGCTTTGTCGTCGGGGTCGACCCCCTGGCTTCGCAGACTTTCTATCACCTTGGCGTCTTTGAGCTTTCGTTTCGCCCTTTCCAAGGGGTCCGGCCCGAGCGCGCTGGGCTCGGACATTGTGACGGAGCGTCGCGTGGAGGAAGGGGTCTGGGATCTGGTCGAGGAGGTGTCTGACATGTTGAAGGGCGGATTGTGAAGAGGGTTGGTTACCAAGACGGGTGGCGTTCAGAGTCGCAACTGATGTGTCAGTCCCACAGGTGTGCGAGAAAGGACGGCGGGAGAAAGGAGGAGTCCTTGGTGGCGTGTTGGAGCGTGCATCGAAGGATTGGAGTATATGGAAAAAGACCGGGCCGGACGCGCGCTCGAGAGCACGCCTACGCGCGAAAAAGGGACGAAATGCTGGTCGGGAAGTGCGGGCGTACGGTTCTGTGGGACCCGAGCGTTGATAGGCTGAGGCGAAGATGCCTCGGAAGAGGGCATGCATGTTGTCTGCAAGGACAACACACTGCTCGGCTGTGTGTCGTGCAGCTCGTCGACTGCGCGAGACCATGCGGACAGACAGGTGCAGCACATGCAGTGGCGACAGGGTAATGTGCCACACGCAGCGTCATTGGGCTGGTTGATGGGATGTTTAGAATACACGTTGAGATTTCCTGAATTCACCCAACGGTGCGCAAAATCCAATTCATCACACCTATCGCCGGCGCGGCGTTCCTACATACTTGCTTCCCAGCCTCCTTCATCATCGTCCTCACACCGGTCGCTCTTTGCATCGTACGTGTCCAGATCAACACCAGCGCGCAAGTCACATCACCATCGGCATACACCAACCCGATCACGCAGTTGCTCCGAAACACCTCACCCCTAAACAACAACGAGGGTTTTCCTCGGTCTACGCGCGCAGCACAGCCTCGTCCAACCCTAATCTTCCCATCTCATTCTCTTGCTCTCGCTTCTCCCCGCAGGCAACCGGACCACTCCACGATCCACACGGCGCAGACGTCTTCGACATCGACGGCTCAGTTGTCATCGTCGCTGCATCAGGTGAGTCCGATCGCGGCGTGCATATCGACGTCGAGACCCCCTTTTCCCCTTTCCCGTCGCGACCGGCACACGCCTTGATCGGGTGTGTAAGCGTCATCCCTCGTTTCATCGAAGCCAAACATCCATCATACCGTCGTCACATCACTTGACAACCCCGCTGACTCGCAAGCCATCCTCGCGCTCGACTATACGGTCATGACCTGGTAAAGCGGACAATTGACAGCAACACTATGGCACGCCCTCACCCCAACCAAAACGTGTCTTTCCAAGACAACGTCCCTCCCTCTCGTCGCTACGCCCCGACATCTGATCAGCCTCCTCCTCCGCCCGCCAAGAACCCCTCGACGTATTCGAAGACGTCCTTTGGTCCCGTCGAGTCGAGGTCGTCGGCGCAAGCTGGCGCGTTGGGGTATGACAATGACGGCTATGTGGACGCCGGGGGCAGCAACCCGCAGGGATTTTCCGCGAGCAATGGCGCGGATGTGAGGAGGAAGAAGAGCATGGTCAGGCCGGAGCGAGAGCGGATCGATCCGGGACACCGGCTCTGGCATTACCGCGAGCACGCTACGGATGATCAGATGAACGTGATGCCGTCGTGTGAGTTGGTGGAATGGGAGGGGTCAGGGCTGATCGTAGCAACCGGGAACCAGCCGTACAACATGCCAGGACGCGGCCTGCGCCGGGGCAAGTCGCTGCTCGCGCGAGAATCCGACGACGTCGACGAGGGGTCTGGCTTGAACATCTTTAAGCGAAGCGCGACGCTTCGACGAAAGGCGTCACAGGCGGTCCCTCGGCAGGCGGCCGCCCCCAACGCGGTGCAGACAAACCGCATCGCGACGGGACCGACAAAGGAGGACCGTGCGAGCGGATGCTGCGGGTGCCTCGGGAACTTTGCGCCCGGGCCCAAGGACGGCTGGATGGTGTACTGCTTCTTGCTTACGTGCTGGATCCCCGGATTCGTCCTGCGCGGCGTGTTTGGCAAGAAAACGCCCGAGGCGCAGCGAGCATGGCGGGAGAAAATCGGCATCGTTAGCATCTGCGTCTACCTCATGGCGGCGGTTGGTTACCTCACGTTTGGTTTCACCCAGACGGTCTGCGGCGAGCAGGGACTGCGCATCAAAGGAGGCGAGGCGAACAATGGCTCGCTCGTGATCAACGGCTACGACTATGACCTCGCGCGATGGCAACACCCAGAGGCGCTGCCCACGTTCAACGGCTCGACCTCGCCGCTGTACATGGACGAATGGATGGCGGGGGGTAAGGATGCGAGTTTCTTGTTCCAGAAGGTGAACCAGCACTGTCGGGGGATTATCACAGCCGCGCAGGGGACCGGTATCCGGACGGACGGCAATGGCAACCTTGGGTGGTACTTTCCCTGCAACCTGCACGATCAGAACGGCACCTCGCCGGCGAACAAGACAGGCTACACCGAGGGGACGAACTGTCACTTGGACTCGGGCGCGAGGGCCTCGTTCAGCGGCTACGTCCCGACTGCGCAGATTTACTACACCTGGGACATGGTCGCGAACGAGCAGCGCAACTTGGCGGTGTACCGACAGGCGGTGCTTGACTTTAACCTGCTCGAGTGGTTGGACACCTCGCAGGTGCAGTACCCGGCGTTTTTCGACACGGTCAGGACGAGGAACACCACGTTTGCCGGGCAGGACATTACGGCGTATGTCGAGCGTGCCGGGTTGACCGACTACGCGTTGTGTCTATCCGACGTGATTCAAGTCGGCTTTGTCGACTCGAGCTCGATCGGCTGCGTCGCGTCGGATATCGTGCTGTACGTCTCGCTCGTGTTCATCCTCGGCGCGGTCGGGATTAAATTCGGCATGGCGGTGGTGTTTGGCTGGTTTCTCAGTTGGCGACTGGGCAACTTCAAGGGGGAGAGCTACAACGAGCGAATGCGCCGGGCGGCCGAGATTGAAAACTGGACGAGCGATATTTACAAAGCCGCTCCGGGGTATCTCCGCCCGAACGCGGCGAACGGGGGCAAGGGCGGGGGGCAACGCAAGACAATGTTCCTGCCCTCCACGTCGAGATTTAGCAAGGCCGAGCCGATGCTGGTGACGTCTTCGCGGCCGACCACGGCGTATGGCATGACCAACAACCAGCGCTCCACCTCGAGCATGTACGGAAACAAATTGATGGCGCCGGGCGGGCTGCACGTGACGCCGCCGGGCTCGCCGATGCTGCGCAATTCGCGCAGCTCGACGTCGCTGCCGTTCAGAGACGAGTCGGGGTATTCGCTCTCGGATCAAGCTAGCAGCAACCCGACCAACTGCCCCTTCCCACTCGGCAATGTGGTCCCGCAACCGGCGCCCGATTTCGAGCCGTTCCAGTTCCCGCTCGTCCACTCGATCTGTCTCGTCACGGCGTACTCGGAGTCGGTCGAGGGGTTGAGGACGACGCTGGATTCGCTGGCGACGACGGATTATCCAAACAGTCACAAGTTGTTGCTGGTCATTTGCGACGGAATGGTCCGAGGATCCGGATCCAAGCAGTTCACCCCGGATATCGTGCTCGGCATGATGAAGGAGCTGGTCACCCCGGCGGAAGAGGTCCAGGCGCACTCGTACGTGGCGATTGCCGACGGTCACAAGCGACACAACATGGCCAAGGTGTACGCCGGGTTTTACGCGTACGACTCGGAAACTGTCGAGCCATCCAAGCAGCAGCGCGTCCCGATGGTGCTGATCGCCAAGACTGGAAACCCGCTCGAGCGAAACGACGCCAAGCCGGGCAACCGCGGAAAGCGAGACTCGCAGATCGTGCTCATGTCGTTTTTGCAAAAAGTCATGTTTGACGAGCGAATGACGACGCTGGAGTATGAGTTTTTCAATTCGGTCTGGCGGTGCACGGGTGTGCCACCGGATCGGTACGAGACGGTGCTGTGTGTCGATGCGGATACCAAGGTGTTCCCGGACTCGCTCACGAGGATGAACGCGTGCATGGTGAATGACACCGAGATTATGGGCTTGTGTGGGGAGACGAAGATTGCCAACAAGTCGGAGACATGGGTTACGATGATTCAAGGTGGGTCAGCGTTTGGGGCCAGACTAACCGCAGTGTTCGAGTACTACATCTCGCACCATAATACGAAAGCGTTCGAGTCGGTGTTTGGCGGTGTGACCTGTCTGCCCGGGTGCTTTTCGATGTACCGGATCAAGGCGCCCAAGGGGGACCGCGGGTATTGGGTCCCGATCTTGGCGAATCCCGACATTGTCGAGCACTATTCCGAAAACGTCGTCGACACGTTGCACAAGAAGAACCTGTTGCTTCTTGGCGAGGATCGATACCTATCCACGCTCATGTTGAAAACGTTTCCGAAGCGAAAGATGGTGTTTTGCCCGCAGGCGGTGTGCAAGACGATCGTCCCGGACACGTTCAGGATTCTGCTCTCGCAGCGAAGACGATGGATCAACTCGACCATTCACAACCTGTTCGAGCTGGTGCTCGTGCGCGACCTGTGCGGGACGTTCTGCTTCTCGATGCAGTTTGTCGTTTTTATGGATTTGGTCGGTACGATGGTGCTCCCGGCGGCCATTTCGTTTACGCTTTACATTATCATCATCGCCATTCTGCCGAACTCGGTCACGCACATGGCCAAGCCGACCATCTCGCTGATTCTGCTCGCGTTTATTCTCGGTCTTCCCGCGCTGCTCATCGTCATCACGTCGAGGAAGATTGCGTACGTCGGGTGGATGTTGATCTACCTGTGCTCGCTGCCGATCTGGAACTTGGTCCTCCCCGCGTACTCGTTCTGGCACATGGACGACTTTACCTGGGGAGAGACGAGGAAGATTGCCGGGGAGAGCAAGGAGAAGGCGCACGGCGACAAGGAGGGTCATTTCGACTCGAGCCATATTGTGATGAAGCGATGGGTCGACTTTGAGCGCGAGCGCAAGTGGCAAAGCGGTACGATGTCGAGGGATTCGCAGTTTTACGACGTGATCCAGCGGTCGAGCTCGCCCAAGGCGTAAGTTGAGGTAATCAGCGTCGCTGACAGCAGCTCGTTCAACCCGAACCGGTACTCGATGACCTCGACGTCGGAGACGTATGCGAGCGGGTCTGGCACGCAGGAGGGGAACCCGTTGTTCCGCCAGAGCCAGAGTTTCGCCTCGATGAGCGGGTACGCCGCGTCGAGCCCGGAGACTCGGGTGGACCACGGCAGCATGTCGCAGCTGGCGCTTCCGCCGGCGAGAGGCTTGGGCATCGGTCGTGACCCTTCGCCCGGGTCGTCGACCGAGTCTGGGCACCAGCCGACTCGACTGGAGCGGGGGCCGAGCGACGACCCGTCGAGCTTTACTCATTCGAGTGGCAGCGCGTCGGCGTACTCGCCGTATAACGCGTACCCGACTGAGACGTATCATGACGAGCCGGAAGCGCCAATTTTGCCTCACAGCTCGACGTCTTCGCCCGAGCCCGCGTATATTCAGCCAGGCCATTACTCGTCGGCAATGTACGGGGAGGCGGACGCGCCGCGAACCAGGCAGACTAGTCAGTCGCAGCATGGACGAGGGGTGTCGTTGGTCGACACTGGACCTGTTCCGGTCGCGCCGCACGACCCGGTACGACGCGTGTCGAGGCATCAGCGCAGGAGCTCGAGCAGGAACCAGCTGGTCAGCCCGATTTCCAGCAGTGGTGGTCACGCCGGGCAGCTGCCCCCGGGAGCGGTGAGTCGAGTCGGGTGGTGTAGTTAGTGCTGACCCCAGGCCCCGCCCCAGTACTAGGGGAAAGGACATTTGGACAATGGTTTGCTATCCTTCCGTAGCAGAATAGTTCTCCAGACTTGACGACTTTTTATACTGGCGCTTGATCGGACGCGATGATGATATGTATACACGATGTGACGTGGAGAGCCGCCGCGCCTGATAATTAAAAGTTGCCCGGGATTTGTTGTTTCAGCTTTCAACGTTGCACATGATGGGCGTCGACGTCTACGCCCTCGTGCGGTCGTGCGCGAATGCCAACCCGACCGACCCGGCGCAGTACATGCGAGACCAGCAGCAGCTGCGGGATTTGTACTCTGAGCCAGGTGCGTTGGGAGGGGGTTGCCGCGCTGATTAGCAGGCTTCTACCTCACGCTGCAGGAAATCGCGGCGAACAGGAATTTGAGCCGTGATGAGCGCCTCCTGGCGTCGATCCTGACGGGGCGAGAGTTGAAGACAAAGTGGAGGAGCAAAGTGTGGGTCGGCGCGATGTGATTCAACTGACATCAGCCTTGTGCCCGAGGCCCGCAAGCCGGAGGTCAGGGAGAGGCTGTTTAGCTTCCTCGAGGAGCCCGACGCTGCTGTGAGTGCACACCGGCTGGCGCAACTGACGCCAGATCGCTCGCCCTCAGCTCGGGCTGCTCGTGACGGTCGCGCGCATCGAGCTGCCGAAGCATTTTCCCAACCTGCCCCAGCTCCTGCTCAACCCGCTGCTCACGTGCCTGTCGACACTGGGCTCCGGCTCGTCGTCGTCCAACACCAACACTGTCCTGCTCAACACCCTGTGGACGATCAATGCGCTGGTGAAGGAATACCTCTCGGTCAAGGTGGCTTCCGGCGTCGAGGTGATGCGAAAGTTTGAAGAGGTGTTTTACGAGCCGGTCGGGCAGGTGTTGCATGTGTGGGCGGAGAAGGAGCGCGAAGGGGTGGATGATTGGGTCATTGCCGAGGCAGGGCGATATGCCTTCAAGTGGGTGGGTGTGAGGTGCGGTGCTGACCGCAGGATCCTGGCGAGGTTTGGGCAGTGGCATTGGCACAAGGCCAAGGGGTTGCAGACGGAGGTCGCGTTGAAGCATGTACGTGCGGCGCGAGGCTGGCGCTGATTGGCAGATCCACGTGCTGGTGCATCACTCGGTCCACCACGCGCCTATCATCCAGGCTCACCGACTCCGGCTCATCTCGCAATTGTCGCAGATCAGCACCGAGGAGCAGCTGCGCTTGGCGAGGTCGTTGACCAAGCATCTCAGGGTGATTGGCAAATGGTGGCGGGTGATGATCGCGACGGACCCGAAGGGGTTCTGTCGGATCGAGGGGAGTGTGCAGGGGATCGGATGGTGGTGGGGAGAGGTCGGCAGCGTGGTGTCGGAAGCGAGCGGTGCTTTGGCGGAGGATGGTGAGTGAGGTGTAAGAAGGAGCTGACGGCAGACTCGGATGTCAACCCGCACCCAAAGCGCTTCCTTCTGCTCGGCATGATGCTGTTCAAGGACATCCTGCCGATCCTCGCTCAGGAGCACAAGAATGGTGCGTAGTGTACAGCGGCGCAGGCTCACCCCCAGTCTTCACGCCGGACTTCATCCTCACCGCGCTGCACCTCCTCATCGACAAGCTGCTGCCGCTGACGTCGAATGACCTGGCCAAGGTGGAGGAAGACCCAGAGGAATGGCTCGTGACGCAGGGGGTGGACGAGGAGGCGTGGCCGTTTGAGTCTAGGGTGGGTGCAAGGTTTGGTTCGAGCTGACGGCAGCCATGCGCCGAGCGCGTCCTCATCTCCCTGACCAACGCTTGCAGGCACCTGCCACCCGATAGCAAGGTGATCGAACCGGAGATGCTCAAGATCTTGGCCCAGGCCGAGGGTGAGTCGTCCACAACGGGTTGCGCTGACAGCAGCTACCCCGCCAACCGACCTCCCCTCGATCCTCCGCCGCGAGGCGGTGTACTGCGCCATGGGCCGACTGGCTCGCGCCCTGATCAAATCCGGCGGGGTCGACTTTAACGGCTTCTTGCATGGCGCATCGCATTGGATCGGACAGCCTCTGCCTTTGTAGGTCGGGACGGCGAGACGGCACTGATGACAGGCTTCGCATTCTCAAGCGACGACTCGCGTGGGTCATTGGCGAATGGACGTCTATCGAGGCCGAGGCGCAGGTCGACCCTCTAGGGCAAGGCGCCGCACCATACGCCACGATCGTCAAGCTGGACATTGTTTGGCAAATCTTGATCCATCTGTTGACGCATCAAGGCGAGGACTCGGACGTGGCGGTGCGGCTGAGCACCGCGCTGGCAATCAAGTCGAGCATTGACGTGGGTGGTTGGTGGTAGGTTTTGCTGACCGCAGATCACCGACGTCGACATGGCGTTCTTCGCCCCGCACATGGCGCCTGTGACCGATGGCCTGTAAGTTGTGGCACGCAGACCGCGCTAACCCGCAGGATCAAGCTGTTTGCCGAGGCGGAGACGCTTGGGGGCAAGCGATTTGTCAACGACACGCTGAGCGTGATCATCGATGTGACCGGTGACAAGGTGGGTCCGGCGCGCGGCGATGACTCATAGCAGATCATGCCGTTTCTGCCAGCGCTCGCGTCCAGCATCCCAAGTCTGTGTAAGTGGGATTGACCCGTGACGACGTCAGCTTACGATCAGGGCACGGCGCGGCGGACATGGAGGGGGAATGGCTATTCAAGGGGTCTTTGGTCGGGCTCACCACCAAGCTCGTCAGCGTGAGTCGCGACCGGCCTGCACACGCTCACGCCAGACCGCCAAGGCGTCCTCCGGCGGCCTCATGGATTTGGTCATCCCGCTGATCGAGGAGAGCCTGGTCTCGCCGGCAAAGGACCACTTTCAGTACGACGGGCTGGTTCTGTGAGTGACTTGCCCGCGGCGCCCGCTGAGCCCAGGTGGCAAGCGAGCATGTACAACGCCGAGTCGCTGTACCAGCCATCCCCGAACAAGGGTTTGATTCGCCTGCTGCCGGGCCTGCTCCACATGGTCAGCGAGAACCTCGACCTCTGGGAGCAGTCGCTGCCGCTGCTGGACTCGTACCTGCTCATCGACGGAGCTGGCATCTTTCAGGTGAGCGAGACGAGTCGACGCCGACTAACACCAGACGCACGGCCAGAGCATCTGCCAGGCAATCGTGCAGGCACTGCAAATCGGGGCGAAAAACAACAACGCGGTCCGCCGGACCGAGACGACGGTGTCGTTGCTCGCGCGGGTCGTCCCGCTGCCGACGCTCGCGCCGGTGATCATCGAGACGGGCCTGTTCCAGCACGTCATCACGACGCTGGAGAACGACACGCAGTCTGGGGTCATCCTCGCGGCGTATCTGGACGTGCTCGCGCGCATGGTCCTAGTCGACCCAAGCATGTTCTTGCAAATCGTGTTCGAAGCGGCGAGGGTGATGAAGCTGAGCGATGCAAAGGTGCCCGACGCCGAGGCGGTGCTGGAGCAAGTGCTCGACTCGTTTTGGCGAAACTTTGACTATGTCGGGGAGACCCGCATGCGCAAAGCCGTGGCGATGGCCGCTGCGACGCTGCTGACCACGGGCCACCGGCAATGCCTCGAGCGACTGGACGGGGAGTTTTGTAAGTGACCCGTGTAGTCGGCACGCTCACCACAGTGAACATTTTCCTCGATGTGCTGGGGGAATGCCACGAGTCGCGCGACGAGGCGACGGGCAAGGAGTGAGTCGGGTGTGGCGATGTCGCTGACGGCAGAAGCGCGGTGCAGCCGTGGCAGAATGACAACTCGACCGAGTGGGCCGAGATTGACGGCACGCCCGAGGGGCAGAGGCGTCTGGCGCTGGAAGAGGCCGACCCGGCCTACGCCATCCCGCTCAAGGCGTACGTTATCGACTGCTTGACCCGCGCGCAGGCAGTCGGCATGGGTCCGTACTGGGACAAGGCGGACCAGGGGGCGAGGCACAGCCTGGAGAAGTTTTTGAGCTAGACTAGATCTGACGAATGTAATGATGCATGCTACTACCCCATCGGTACAGAATTCACGCCGGTCGTGCCCAGGATGCCTGCTCGGGTCAGCCTCGCCGGCAAAACCAAACTCACCATCGATCAAGGCGTTCCAATACTCGTCGCTGTTCTCGCCGGTTCCTTCGACGAGGGGCACGCCCATGGCGCCCATTTGCATCCCGTCAAGGCCCGGAGCCGCGCCAAACCCTTGCACGGGGCCAAAGTCGGTCATGGTGCTGGTTGTCGGCGGCCCATTCGGCATAGTTGCGTTAGACATGTCTTCGGTCCAGGTGTTGGGGTTGATCATGCCCATGCCCGCGGGTGTTGCGGGAAAGAGACCCTGGAAGGGGACTGGGTTGAGCGGTGGCCCGGGCATGGTAGCCAGCGGCATGTAGCCGAGGCCGGTGACGTCGAGAGGCGGCGCGATGCCGGGCATCGAGCCAACGGCCATGGACGTGTTGGTGTTGAGCCAGTGGTCGAGTCTGCGGTCAGTATTGGAGTGCAAGGCGCAACTTGCAATCTCTGCGAGTGGTCGTCCTCTTGCCCCGCAGAGCTGGCGGGGGATTGGTGTACGCCGCCGCTGCTCATGGGCAGAACGTTGCCGAGCGGGTTGGACAGACTCATCCAGCCTTTGTTTAACCCCATCGATCGGGGGGTTTGTGCATACGGCGTATCGCCACTTTGGCGCAGCGCGAGCAGCAGCGACGCAGAGTCTTTCTCGTGCGGGCCGTGGTCGTTGGGCCCGAGCGAATCGTCGTAAATTTGCGCCGCGCGCCGGGACAGCGTGTGGATCTGGTCTGAGCGGGGTAGCCCGGAGCGACCTACAATTTGCACCTCCTTGCGCGTTGTCTCGTCCTTGTTCGCCACCTCGTGCCATGGGTTCTGCTCCAGAAAGGTTGTGAGGATCTTTCGCATCGTCTCGCTGTCGGGACCACGGGGATCAATGATCGCTGATATGCCGGCGATCATGGCGCTGTTGAACATGCGAAGCTGCCCAGTGATGGCGTACAGGCGGAAATTCGGCACGTCGCGTTGGAACTCTTGCCTGATTTGGAAATCGAGCTTTGCCGCTTCAAAGCAGGATGTCCGTGACGCCGCGTAGCGGTTGGAGGAGAGTTTCCGCAGCAGCCATGGTCGCTGGGGTTAGCTGTGGACGACGAGTCTGCTCACATGTAGGATGATGGTGGTGACCAGAATCTCGGTCAAGAGCATGAAGCGGTGCACGGGCAGCCAGAAGAGCGCTGAGGTTAGCGCGTCTCGCCACCGGTGACCCACTCTGATCTCGCGACTTGTCGGGCTGGTACATGCGGTAATGCGGCGGGAGGGCCTCGATGAAGCCTTCCAGCTCGCGCTGCAGCTTTTCGACGTCCGAGTACTGCGCCGGCTCGTCGAGCTTTTGAAAGTGGTGCACAATGTGCCCGACGATTTTGGACAATTTCATCCGGAGTATCAGGAACGTTGCGGTCGTGGGCTCGGATAGTGGCCTCGGCCGTGGTATGTCTACATCAGTCACAGGTCAAGGATGAGCGACCCACTTGATGACGGCTCGATCGACGTGCTGAACTCGGACAGCTCGAGGTTGGACGGCAGTCTGGGGTCAGAATCGCCTACAGCGCAACTCACTGAGCATCGGCGTAAGAGTCGGAGATGCTCGGCGGGCGCCCCAGCACCAAGCTGTAAAGCTTGTCTGCGTGGTACAAATAACTCCAAAGTCGCCGCCGGTATTCCGTCTGAAACGGACTGGGGTTAGCAGAGGAGGCGGACAGCATCGACCTACTCTAGTCCCAGCTTGGACCCGTCGCGGTGGAGGCCGATCGCCTGGGCGGTGCGGAGCGAGGCGCCCAGCTGCGACCAGCATTCGGTCAATCTCCGGTCGTGTATGAGGACCAGGTACATGGCGGACTGGCGTGAGTGGAGCACAAGCGGATCACCTACCAGAAGCCGAGACACGACAAGCTCGATGGATTCAGACTGCACCGCGGTGGCGATGAGGATGCTCCGGCGTGCTGAGGTTAGTGGACGCGAGGACGGGGCTTACGCACAGGACCAGTACATGCGCAGACTCGACAGCTTGCGGGTTTGCTCGTCCCCAGCCCACTCTTCCGGTGCGAGGCGGACTGCCATGGCGAGGACGATGAACACGAGCGGGAGTGCGCGGACGTTTGACGGGTCGACTGCGGTGTGCCTGTTGTACAAATCCTCGTACGCTGAAGTGAGCGCGGAAGATACACAAGCTTACATATGCGGAACAAGCGTTCGTCGATGGGGTACCGCACGTAGTTGAGGCCGGAAAAGAACCAGTCGATCACCTTGTCGGCAAAGGGTTTGGGTGGAAGTTCCTGGACCAGTTCCGCGACCTGGCATGAGTATTATACGAGCTGATCGTGCCAACCTTGTGAGGCGAGACGCCACAGTCGGTGATCAGTCGCTGCAGATTTTCCGCGGGCGTGCCGTGCGTGTCCAGCTTGATGCTGACTTTGTCAGACGAGTTCATCTGGGCGTCAGTGGTGAGCACGTGCGCGACGCACTGATTCTGGGACGCCCCTGGTAGGTGAGTGATGCTCATGACAGCGCAAAAGGCTCACCCCTCAAGATCGCCGAGCCAGCCCTTGCCCACGCGACCTAGTCCTTCATCCTCGGTCGTGCTGCCCCCGCCATCTTGATCGATAGGAGGTTCTTCTGCTATTGGGGTAGATACGGTCGTGCCTGGGAGAAACGGAACGGAAAATTGGATGTCTCCGTGGACCGCCATCGACTTTCGGCGAGGTGAGGAAGGGGCCGAGGGGGTAGATGGGAAGAGGCGCGTGAACGGGCCGTCTGGGGTGAGTCGAAGCTGTAGCGATGTACCCACGCGTCATGTACTCCTTGACGTCTTTGTAGCCCCACAGCCCGCCGTGATGCCGCAGCACGACAGATAGTATATCTTCGAGCTTGTCCAGGCGGTTAGCGGTTTGAGGGTCTGGGGCGGAAGCGTTGTCCCGCGTGGATTGGGGGTTGTACGGGACCTGCCGTGAGTGGGCATTCCACGCGGAGGGCGAAACGCACGCATAATTCTGGCACCTTGCGCGCGAGGCCTGCGGCGTTAGTTGGAGTACGTCGCAGCGCCGCTCACAATGTTGGCATGGGAATTCGCGGTTGCACTGGGGTTAGTAGACGCGCGCGAGGAACCCTTGCGCTCACTTTTTGCTTTCGCTTGGCGCCTGCGTGTCAGTTTGTCCAACATTGCCCAACTCACACTGCGCGCAACTCAGGCTGACGCGCTTCTTCTTGCTAGACGGCTCGTCGTGAGAGTTCGTGTCGATGCTGTGCTTTCGCTCGGGCTGCCGACTGGGTCCTGGCAGATCGCCCGGGGCCGGGCGTCGGTTGTTGTTCGCGGGTGTTCCCATCGTCGCGACTGGTGATGACGCGTGGGATAGATTTGACGGGGTGTAAGGCGGAAACGACTCTTGCCGGGCTGGCGGAGGGGGTCGATGGTTGGGCGTACCGGCCAAATTGTGGAACTGGTGATTCTGCGACGGAATATAGTTGGGCGAGGGATGATGTTGATGCGAGTTTCCCATCGAATACGTCGAGATGGCCGGGGAGTGCAAGGGGGACTGGTTCGGGGACCAGGCGGACATGGAGCAATAGGGGAGATGCTCAACACTGCCGGCTCGTTGTCGAATGCGATGTTGTGTAGAACGGCGACGTAGGGGGAATGGTCGTGATGATGATTCAGGGAAATTTGGACCTGCATTCGCTATCTGATAAAAAACCAGTGTGGCACTTGGCTTCCGAATTCGGCCGAACGCAGGTGTCGGGCTTGACTCGACGCTCCACCACAGTAGCCGGGTCATCGCGAGAGTGTGCTCATTGCATGATACTCCTGTCAATCATGTGCGAGAGCTGCCGCCGAGACAGCGGATGGCGAGCGGAGCTGGACGTAAAGTACATCATCGTCACTGCTTCATCGGCGGGGTGAGCCGGATTATCCGGTTGGCTTAGCTTCGTTGCGAAACTTTGGCCCTGCATGTGCTCCTTCTGTGGCTGGCATTGGCTCGAGAGTCGTGTCGGCGTAGTACAAACCTCGATGCATGCGCACCAAAGACGCAGGCCCGACCCCGACGCCTCGTCGCGAGTGCCTCTGCCAGCCGACTTAATCCCGCCTGCTATCGTCATGCTGACGGTATTTGCCAGGGCGGACGCCAGAGGCGGCGGTCGCCACG